>SDVV010026520.1:0-12246 GCA_016164225.1 Gammarus roeselii | reverse complement strand
TCGCTTATATAGCGGGTTGCCGCGTAGCAGCATCTTGATAGCTTTTTTTTACTCATGGCGTTTATGAGCTGGCCTTTTACTATTTAAGAGACCGGCCATAATACCTCACTCGGGGTCAGGTAGGCGCGAACCTACAACCTCCAGCTCCCAATGGACGTCTGTTGTCAGGAGAAACCAACACGCTACCCACTCTGCAACCAAGCTGGTGAAATTGTTTTTGAGAAAGCTGTAGAAAAAAGTTTTAAATATTAAATTCAAATACTTGTAAACGAACCTTTGATCTAAGTCAATTTTATTCGATTACGTAAAATAATTAGATTTTAGACGTAGATATGCTATGTTGCTTTTGCAATAAGAAGTACTTCTTCCATAGTATATGTGTAACAATGTGAGTTTATCTTAAATCAGTAATACTTTTGCTCTGTGTAATCGAATCGATCTGCGTACTCGGTGACGTCACACGTCATTGAACGATGCTATCGAACAAAATTACTTTTCGAAGGCACCAATTTACTCATCGATGGTTGATTTAGTTTTCCATATTATCTACAAGTTTGGAATCATTTCTAGTTGGATGATTCATGTGCTAATTGTCGTAATGTCGTGTTATAAACCGATTTCCCGTTCGGGAATTTTTGTTCGTACTTCGAATTGAGTTCAGCGGTTAGATGATTTCGCCTGACTAACGACTCAATATTTTCACATTATAATCAATCAACCAAGGACGGAATGACCAGGAAAAAGTTATAACCTCCGCAAGAAGATTAGATTAGATTGAAGAAACATAACGAGCACAGGGGCTCATATCGAGTTGTTTTCTTGAAAGAAGGGTGGGGATAGTCAACGAAGATTTAGGAATTCACGCACACGACAGGAAAAGGAAGGCTGGAAGAATATAGAAGAGAAGGCCCACGGCTAATATCACCAGTACCTACTGGCGACCACCCCACTACTACTCGGGGCAATTCAGCCTCTGAGAAGAAACGGACGAGTGTCACATGACATTTTCAGGAACGGGGCGAATATAGATGGAAATCTGTGGTTTTAGCATTCAGGCGGTCACATCTCATACGGTCGGGCAGAGACGGACATCCCCATACGTTCAGCGGACTCATACTTTATTCGAGGATATGCCTATGATTTTGCCCTAGAGGTTGGGGTCATTAGAACTCCAACTAGGTATTTAGTCTGCTTGAAATGAGCATATGGGGACAAAATTTTGAAAACATTTGAACATCAGGAGGAACACCACGCCCAGTTGCCTGGGTAGTGTTCCTACTCGTAAGGATTCTGTACGCTAGTGGTTCCTTGAAGGCTGAGACGTCGATGGGACCTCTTCTAGGATAGGCATGCTTGTGACAAATCTAGAATCTAGGTCAAGAATGGGAAAGTGTTACGAAATTTTGAAGACTAAGGTCCTTCTCCGAGTGCTCGAGAGAATAAGTCTTTTGGGAATTTTTTATTGTTCCTCAGCAGCATTTCGCATTTCAATGTGAGATGTCAATATGGCGTCTCCTAGGAAAAAAGTTGCACATGGAAGCTCATGAGTTTAAGCAGAAGATTTTCAATGTAAAGATATTTAAATTTTAAAATTACCGCAAAATTTGTTAGGAAACCCTCATAAAGCATTTAAATTTCTAAATTGGCATAACAAGGAAGTGCCATCGTATCGACACTGGGCCCTCTCAGAGGAGTACCCTGCTGTCTCAACAATGGTCATCTCTCCATGCTGGGTACGACGACGACTCGAATAAGTGTGGGGGTAGGTTTAACAATCATTATGGCGCTTTGCTCTACATCATTCAGGAAAAAAGACTTTTCGTTCTCCCCATCGCACCGACTAACGCTCTGGGACAAATGAGCTGGTGAGGTGAAGATGAAGTTATTTGTTAGTTTTCCCAAGGAGTATTTCATTTCTAGGTGAGATGCCAGAATGGCATCTCCAAGGAGTAGGGTTGCACTAGGTAACACGTGAGCCTAATCCAAAAGAGTATATTATGTTTCAAGGTGAGATTTCAGAGGTTCATCTTCAATCAATATTTTTGCACTAAGTAACTCGTGATGTTAACCAAAAGTTACAAATGCATTTAAATTTTGAGAGCAAAACGATCGATTCAGCGGTGACACAGCGTCTTATACATGTTTACGTAATGTTAATTCGATGCCTGTAAATTATCAGAAATGAGTGTACGGATTATAAAAAATTATATTCTTACCCCAGAGCAGTTTCTGTGATTGTACTTGCAAACGCTGTAATATCCACTGTCGTCGAGGAAAGAAATAAGCTACTGCTGTTACATAAGCAGAACTTACACAACTGGTGTGATTTGAACCAGAGCCACTGATGTTCGGAGTAAGAGACTGATGCCACTCGGCCATAAAGTAGGCTGGTTTACGGTGGGCTTTCGCCCCTTGCTTTCGAATATATATTTGGGAAGGTTTTGTGGTTGTGCACATCAGTAATGCTATGTTTCAGTGTTTATATCATTGTAGATTTACGTCTGGTTTAATGATTCTATATATTTTTTTCTGTACATATATGTTTGTTGGGGTATAATTGACTCATTCGGTGGTTGTTTGGTGGGTTATTAGCGGTTGGATGCTTGGTTGGAGCCTGTTGGTTGGATTTGGGGCAAAGTTTTGTGTTTTTCATCTATTTATATCATACTTATATTATATCCATAGGAATAGTATGGTACAATAGTTTAGTAGTTGGCGGGTTGATGTATATATTTCTTAGGATGCAGTAGCTTCGTTACAAGAATCTATGTACCCCATAACGCATAATCTAGTTTTGAACCAGATTTATCGGTGTTACCATGTATCCGCATGTGGTAAATGGACCGTTATCAAGCGTTGGTAGACTGTTCGGGTAGTCTTATCTCGATTTTTTTTGTATGGCGAGTATCGTTTTTTTGTGTAGCGAGTATCGATTTTATGTAAGTTATTTTATTGTGTTATGTATACCTAGTAATGATCGGTTGATAAATATTGAATTTGTATTGTTTTCGGAATTTTGAATAATTATCTCATACAGTTACAGATTTTTTTTTGGATGTTTTAGGTTTGCATCTTCCATGTAGTGCAATATTTCAGGCATAATTGATCGGTTATTGCATTATTTTGGTATTTATATGTATATATACGTATATGACATTCTTTTACGATTAAGCCGTGGTTACTTTAGTTGAAGAATATTTAATTTAACCCTGTTATGGACTGAGTTGGAGAACGTTCTCATCAGATTTCTATATACTATAGCGTGTTCTTGTAGAAGTATTTTACATAATTTACTAGATGTTCCAGTTATGTATATCAGTCACACGTCATAGCAACTTATTCACGAGAGTTGTTTGGTTTAGAAGTGTTTACAAGTGTAGGAAGACAACAACAGGCCTATTAGCCCAAACTAGGTTGCCTTTGATAGCAAGAGGGTTAGTTTTGGAATAGAGCGTCTAGGAGGCCTATTTGCCCAAACCAGGTTGCCTTTTGATAGCAGGAGGATTAGTTCTAAAGTAGAACGTCTAGGAGAGCTTCGTGTGGCATTTCTTTTTTTTATAACAACAGGAAAAGGAACGGCTTAGCTATTTATCGACGATTTGAACGTTTCGATTGTATTGCTGTTTACAACCTCCGATGGAAGTTTGTTCCATTCTTCGACAACTCTATACGTGAAGAAATTGCGCGTGATGTCGAGTGAGAAACATTTCCAAACAATTTTGTATAATTGTTCCTAGTCACTCCATTTGTAGCTAGAGTGAAAAGGCTCGCTCGGTCGACGTTTTCCCTACACTTTATAATCTTCCACATTTCTATCATGTCGCCTCTGACTAGACGTTTCTCTAGCGAATAAAGATTGAGTTCACGAAGCCTGATTTCGTACGATTTATTCCGCAGCGAGGGGATGAGTTTGGTAACTCTACGTTGAACGTTCTAAAGTTTAATAACGTTTCTTCTAAGGAATAGAGACCAGAATTGAACGGCATATTCGAGATGCGGTCTAACAAATGCATTAAATAACTTGAGCATACTGTGTGGGTTTTTGTTGCCTTCCTTGGCAGCATCGTTACATTGCTTGCTGCTTTTAAAGTCGTTACTGATGATGACATCTAAATCTCGCTCTTCGGTGACGGGAATGAGTTCCTTTCCGGACATTGAATATTCGTGTTTGGGGTTATGAGGACCTACGTACATATCTTTGCATTTGTCTACATTAAATTTCATTCATTACTTTTTTGACCAATCAACAATTTTGTTCAGGTCTAGTTGGGTCTGCTGACACTCTAGTTCAGTTTGCATTTTTCCTACGATCTTAGGATCGTCTGCAAACTTGCTAATGATTGAGAGTACGTTGCTATCGAGATTGTTAATGAATATTATAAAGAGAACTAGCCTTAACACGGATCCTTGAGACACACCGCTTGTAACATTACCCAAGGGGAGAAAGCTCCGTTAAGTACAATTTGCTGCCGTCTGTCCATAAGCCAGCATTTTATCCAGTTGTTAAACTTGCCTCGAATACCGACGCTGTGCAATTTACTAATTAGGTGCTTGTGGGGGACTTTACCGAAGGCCTTTTGAAAGTAAAGTTAAAGACATCGATTGGTGATTTTGTGTCATGGATTTGGATTATATTTCTGAAAAGAGTAGCAGATTCGTAGGACAGGAACGGTTGTGTCTGAAGCTATGCTGTGAGTCGTCAATCAATTTGTTTGATAATAGGAATTCTGTTATTTTATCCGTTATCAAACTTTCAATCAACTTGCCAATGACTGAGGTGAGACTAATTAGACGGTAGTTGCCGGGACACTTTTTGTCGCCTTTTTTTAAAACTATGGTAACATTGGCCTCTTTCCATTTAGAGGGGCAGGTGCCATTTGTGAGAGATTGGGTGAAAATGTTGTATACATGTTCGGCGATTTCATTTCTAGTCTCTGCTAGAATTTTTTGATGAATTTGGTCTGGTCCTGGAGTTATGACGACTTTCAATTTATAGATATATTTAATCACTTCGGCGGGAAAAAAAATCACTTTGGTGAGGGCTTCAATTCGTTTGGCCGCTATGATATCCTCAGGATTAGGAATATCCTGATTGTCTAACGTAAATACAGAACAAAAGTATTCATTAAGTAGAACAATCATTTTGGTGTCCCAACACTCAGAACACCCAGCTCCCCAACATCGTTCTCGAGAGGACCTATTACAGATTTTGATTTTGTTTTGCTCGAAATATAATTAAACAATTGTTCCAGATTAGTTTTGGCATTGGCAGCAATTTCATTTTTCCTATTTTTTATTCCTACTTTTCAGGACCCTCTTTAGATCTCGTCTGCTAATTTTTTATTCATTTTCTGCTACGTCGTCATGTGGATGTCTCTGCTTTCTCGAATGCTCTGCTTTCTTTCGTGAATGAAGGCGCTGCAATTCTCCTTTCCTGTACTTGGGCTGATAGACTGTTCCTGTTTTTGCGCGGGATATGCTCATGTTCGATATTTTTAAGTGCAGTCAAAAAATAGTCAAGCGATTGATTGACATCTTGTCCGTGGGTTATATTTGCTGACGCCATTGACTCTCTCGAGCCATTAAAGTTAGCTAATCTGAAGTTAGGGACTTTTTCGCAGTTTGTTGATGTTTTCAACTCGAGCTATTTAAAAAACGGATATAGTTGTGGTCACTAGTTCCGAGTGGTTCGCTTACTTCGACGTCCGTGACATGAGAGTCACTTGCACTAAATAGGGTTGGTCACATGCTTTTTTTTCTCGTTCATCACAGTTTTTAATGTATGCTTTGGGTATGGTAGAGAATTGATCTTCTAGCTTTATTATAACTCGAGCGTTTTAGTATATTTCATTCAGTTTTGTATGTTCTCTGTACAGTTTCTATCTTCGATGCAAGGTATTTGTATTTTATGCAATTATAGGAATATTAGGATTTACTTTGCTTGTATCTGCAATGTAGAACATTATTTCAGGCATAATTTAGTTACATGTTGTATATTTTTAGTGTTTTATATATATTTTTTACATCCTGGTACAATGGTACAAGATTCGATTTGTTACAACCTTGGTCTTGTTGTTAGCTTATTGTATGTTTATTGTAGGACCATACTTCAATGTTTAGAAGGAAGTAAAGATTACCTTAGGCAACAGCTCGATGCGTTTACGTTTATTTGTATAACTAGACCGATTTACTATGATGTATACCCTAGTGTGGTGCAATTTTTATGTTAATTAGAGCAGAGTAGAGAAGTGCGTAGTTATTTTATTATTGTTGTATGATTTTTTCCACCTTAATCATAGGGATGTATGTTTAAGAGAAGTAAATCCGTACTGCACCTTTGTGGAATTGCGTCATTGAACCCTAGCTAGTGTGTTACATACCATTTTAGAAGACGATTTACTGGATGGAAGGGTCCTGGTGTAGAGGCGGTTTACACTCTTCGGTAGTTATTTGAACTTCATCCGTGTTCAACGTGAATTTGTAAGTTCTTTTGGATGTAGGTCTTAAGTTCCATGGGGTTGATCAGAGAGGTTATGCGACAAGCTGCTGATCGTTGTAGTGATTTACTTAAGTCATCAGTAGTAGAGTATATAAGTGCAAGAACGGGCCACAGACAAAGTAATGATTAGGATGTATCTAATTACATTGTGTGTCCTACGAGGTCCCGCTGAAACTCGGACATTGCAATTATTAATTACTTGTAGATCCAGTTGAATACTTTGAGGCCATTTTAATTACTTTTTGGGGTGTGCAGGAACGGCCCTGTGACAATGTAATGGTTAGGATGTATCTAATTACACTGTGTGTCCGACTTAGTTCCTCTGTAACTCGGGCATTGTGATTATTAGGTCTTTAGGTTAAGTCACATACTCTTGTGTCCCTTAACACAACTAGACCAACCAAACCTCATACCAACTCCTCTTCACCAAAACTGCTCACCTCATGCACTCGCCCGCACATCACTTCTCAACCTACAGTTAGGACAACCGTCTCGAAATCTTATCATTTATAGACTTCCCCTACCTTACACATAACGGCAGAAGCAAATGCGGCTGTTAAAGCAGCAGCAGCAGAAGTAGTACTCGAAAAATATTATTATTACAACACTAGCAGAGCAATTCCAGCATAGACAGATAAAATTGAAACATCTTGTTGGTGTCACCATACAAGGAAATCCTTCCTTCAGCAAGGTAATGGGTTGGAGACGAGCGAGTTACGTTGAGTTGGTAAGTCATGAATTCCTGCTGAGGCGATGTTGGTGGAATGCACATTAGGAATGATCAGTGTTATGCATGGCTGGATACCGCAAATATGGCACCGTTCCAATGATTGCATCCGACACGATTGCAATAAATAAATGGACAGTCGCAGTAATCGAAAAAAGCAGTCAAACTTTTCCCACTTGATTAACGAATTGTCTTGTTTGATCCCAAGTCTCTGAAAATCTAACAACATAGAAAGAGGCACCAAACAATTGAATTGCTTTATGACATCGAATTATAATTATGAGGCATTAAATAAAGTAGTCGTTTCAATTGAAACTCTCGAGCAATTTAATTTTCTTTACGCATATGCACGCAAAAGAACAGGGCAGTCGAGATCATTTTTTTAGATGGATTCAACAAGAAACCGTCGTGTTGTTGGATGTTTAAAATGAAATAAATAAGTGTCATCATGTGCAATTCAATATAAATAATACTTTTAAGCACGCTTCAATCACGTCAACCTATTCACATGTGCAAATAATTTTTCTCAAATACAGTCACAGGCACAAGGCAGAATCCCCCAGGAAAGGGGTGACCGGTGGCAAGACGCATCTCACTTATTTCATTGGCGCTAAAGGGTACGGGCAAGATCCTGCGACACACACTTCGGGCCATGACTCTCTGAGGTCTGAGATCAGGGACAGCGGCAAGGCCAGACAGTGTTAACTGGTTTACCCCTGCTGCGTCATAACTACCCAGCCCTCCCCCACTCACGTCCATTCCATTTCTCAACAAAACACGAAGGACTAGAAAGCACATCAGGGCTGTGTCAAAACTCACTCACTCCTGTCCATTGTACGCTCTCTCGCCCCACTCTTATGTCTCTCCTTCCTAACGTCTGCTACACGCTATCCATCCACCTAGATTTCGGTCTACCTCTAGACCTACGTCCACTCACCTCTGCTTTCATCACCTAATTCACCAATCTCTCATCATCTATCCTCACCATGTGCACGAACCCCATCTGAACACTGATATTTATTTACTCTGGCCTCTAATTTCCGCACCATCCTCGTTCTAATTCGAACTCCTATCCCTCAGCTACACTCCGGTCATGCTTCTTGAACATTTCGTAACGAAAACATTGTCTTCATATCTCTTCCGTTTTCGCCCCTTACATCTAAGTCCTGTAGAGCATAGTTGGGACAACTACCCCCGCATACAACTCTCTGCTTCCGTACCCACCGCCTTACAGATCATTACACTCTCATGTGCACCCAACACCTAACATCCTTTCTTCACTTGCGATTTCACCTCAGTTTCGTCTAGTTCATCTTCTCCACATCAGAGCAAAGGTAGGTAAAACACGCAATTTCCCCAATAACGATTCATTTAAGAGACACTAGTGTTGCTCGCATCGACATTCCACGAATATCTCATTACTATTATTTTACCTACGTTAACTCACAGCTCCCTCCTCTCACTGAGGTGGAAGTAATAGAGGGTGTGCCCGATAGTAGAGGTGGTGGTCGTAGATGAAGGTGGTGGCTGGTGATGGAGGTGGTGGCCGGCAAGAGAGAGAGGTGGTGGCCGGTAATAGAGAAGAGATGCTGGCCGGTAGAAGAGGTGATGGCCGATAGTAGAGGTGATGGTCGGTAGAGGAGGTGGTGACCGGTGGTTGAGGCGGTGGCCGGTGGTAGAGGTGGTGGCCGGTTGTAGGAGTGGTGGCCGGTGATGGAGGTGGTGGCCGGTAGTAGAGATGGTGGTCGGTAGTGGAGGTGGTGGCCGGTCGACGAGGTGGTGGCCGGTAGTAGATATGGTGATCGTTAGTTGAGGTGGGGGCTGCTAGTAGAGAAGGTGCCCAGGTGGTGGCCGATGGTAGAAGTGGTGGCCGGTAGTATAGGTGGTGACCGGTGATGGAGGTGTTGGCCGGTAGAAGAGATGGTGACCTGTAGTAGAGGTGGTGACCGGTAGTAGAGGTGGTGGCCGGTAGTAGAGATGCTGGCAGGTAGAAGAGGTGGTGGCCGGTAGTAGAGGTGGTGGTCGGTAGTTGAGGTGGTGGTCGATGGTAAAGGTGGTGGCCGGCAGTAGAGATGGTGATTGGTAATAGAGGTGGTGGCCGGTAGTAGAGGGAATGACCGGTTGTAGAAGAGATGACCGGTAGTAGAGATGGTGGCCGGTAATAGAGGTGATAGACAGTTGTAGAGGTGCTGGCGGGTAGTAGAGGATGTGACCATAGTAGAGATGGTGGCCGGTAGTAGAGACGGTGGCCGATATAAGTGTGGATGGCCGGGAGTAGAGGTGATAGTCGTTAGAAGAGGTTGTGGCCAGTAATAGAGGTGGTGGCCGGTAATTGAGGAAATGACCAGTAGTAGATGCAGCGGCCAGTAGTAGAGGTGGTTACCGGAAGTAGAGGTGGTGGCCGGTTAGAGAAGCGGTAGGCAGTACTGGGGGTGGTTGCCGGTAGTAGAGGTGGTGGACGGTACTGGAGGTGGTGGCCGGTAGTAGAGGTGGTGGCCGGTAGTTGAGGTGGTGGCCGGTAATAGAGGTGATAGCCGTTAGGCGAGGTGGTGACCGGTAGTAGAGATGGTGGCTTTTAGTAGAGGTGGTGACCGTTAGCAGAGGAGGTGGCTGGTAGTAGAGTTTGTGACCGGTTATGGAGGTGGTGGCTGGAATTAAAGGTGGTGGCCAGTAGTAAAGGTAGTTGCTGGTATTAGAGGTGGTGGCCGGTAGTAGAGGTGGTGACCGTTAATATAGGTGGTGGCTGGTAGTGGAGGTGATGGTGGGTACGGTAGTAAAGGTGGTGGCCGGTACTAGAGGAGATGTCTGTTAGTAGAGATGGTGGCCGGTAGTAGAGGTGGAGGCCGGTAGTTGAGATGGTGGTCGGTAGTAGGAGTGGTAACCGGTAAGAGAGGTGCTGGTTGGCATTAGAGGCAGTGGCCGGTAGTTGTTGTGGTGGATGATGGTTGATGTTGTGGCCGGTGGTAGAGGTTGGGGCCAGTAGTAGGGGTGGTGGACGGTAGTAGAGGTGGTAGTTGGTAGATGTGAGGGTCGATGATGTATTTGATGGCCCATAGCAGAGCTGGAGGTCAATAGTTATTTCACTTCTGGCAGATAGCAATAGTAAGAGCATTTGTTTGAGGTTGGCGGAGATGAGGATGCTTATTAAGACGGATGGCCGAGAGATGTCGTTTGATGGTTGCAGGTTGATTATGGTTGATGCAAGTATTGGGGATAAAAAACAAGTTGATTTTAATTTAAGAAAAAACGAGGTTACATTCTCCACTTCAGATGAGTCCATCCACAAAAGGTGAAAGAAAATCTCATGATTTTATTTGATTGCATGGGTAATGATGACAATCATGTCCACAATCATTAGGCGTTCATATACACATATAAGGAAGTGTGTCAGAGTTTTAAGAGCACTAGCTGGTATTAAGGTGACTACTGGAGTCACTTTACACAACCTTCTGCCCCAGATCCACTCCCACTTCAGCAGTCATGCCAGTCCTGGGCTGCCTTTGACAGGAGACGCCACGCACTCGGCCGTCCTCCACTCAAAGCCCGTCCTCCACTTTAAAAGTTTGAAGGGCCGCCCGATGTCGCCAACAAGTGTTTAATCAGTCCCGACGCACGCACAGACACACGCATGGGAGCTGCAAAAAAGTCTTCCGACGAGCAGTCGGGCCCATTAGTGAAGATAAAAGAGGCTGACACGAGAGGCGCGTTTCCCGGTCTCAAAAACCACGTCCAAATGACCATTACAACAAAGAAAATGACTGAGTCCTGTGAATGAACGCGGCTCTGAAGTGCTAGTTAAACAAGTAGCTGGGGCTGCTACACAGGGGCCGTCACCATATGAGGGGGGAGAGGATCTGAAATAGAGCGGACTGTTAAAGAACTCGTGTTATGGCATTTTTGTAAATGATATAAGTACGTTCTGCAAGTACAAATACCACCTGCCATCCAAATAAATTGAAACAATGTTGATTGTTTTGATTGATTGATTGAAGAGTTTATTTAGAATGCAAATCGTAAATACATAACAGTGAAAAATATTGCGGAATTCAATTTTTATAGCCCAACCCCGCAGATAGAATTGAAACTTTATTGTAATAGCATCAGTAATAAAACAAAATATTTTATCATCGAAGCCGCGCGTGGAAAAATTGGTTCGTAATAGTATAAATGTAGGCAATCGTAATCGATAGAAACATTGAAAGCAGCTTTGTGTAATCAAAGATGGACTCAAGTTTTTAAATACGATGAAAACAGAGCGAATGCGATGTAAATGCGTACACGATTACACCAGTTAATTGGAGCCCGTACTCTATCTTGCTGCGTCATTATATGAACATTTAATTAAAACTATCCTCTGTGATCTGTGATCGAACAATTTTTATCGATTGGCCTGCATCAAAGGTGTTGTGTTTGATGGCGCCAGTAGTCCACTAATGAAGGTTTTCTGCGGCCCTGGCCTGTTTCGGTTTCTTCACTAAACTAATGAAATGTTTTAAATTAAAGAGTATCAGATAGTGGGCATTGTTGATTATTCTACCTTGTAAAGGAATAGTTGAAACTTGAAAGTTCCCACAATCGAGTTTTTGTCACTGTTTCCCATCGGAGGACCTCGTACGAATTGATGAATCGCGCTCGTTTTGTCAATAGCGCTTATTTCTAGCAAGTACATTACGACGGTTTTGTCAATGTATTCAAACTGTTGTGCCTTGATTATAAGAACTTATCTTACATAATTGAGTACTTGTCTAGTGACACAAAGGGTCTGCATTTTTGCCTGTCGCGTCTACGAATCCGTAGAACATCATCGCCGCCGTATCTACGCAAATATCATTATGTGACCGCAATATATCGCCGCCAGAAATAGAATACGATAGACTGTGCAGCTTTATTCTAAGATGATGTTTCGGTTGAATATTCCTTCACATTATCGCCGTAAAACCAAATTTTTATTTATATGAATGTACATGTATTCGTATATGTAGGAACATATATAAACATACATACGTACTTAAAGAAATAA
>SDVV010026519.1:0-12247 GCA_016164225.1 Gammarus roeselii | reverse complement strand
TATATATAAGTTTGCTTTGGTAAAGGCTATTTATTGCATTTTCAATGCTAGGCATACTGTATAGCAATTCATCGCATGACATGGTGCATATCTGCAATTTTGTTGCTAGTCCTCTGAGTGCTTATGGATATAATACATTTTATTAGATAATTTTTTTTTGTAATAAATCTAACAGTTACATAATAATTTACAAGCAGTATTAAAGGTTAAAACCTCACACATGTTCTTCTTGCATGAATGTCGATTTTCGGACAAGTCACGATGAATTTCCAATCTTGCTAGTGACTTGATCCGAAAAGTGTTGTATTAATAAATTTACACTTGGTGTATCTAGTATCAATTTCAAATTATTTTCTGCAAATGGATCATTCGCACTAGTATTCTTTTCATTTGTTAAAAGTGCTGTCATATTATGCCCGAATTTTACATCACATGTGATTTGTTTATAAATGTATGAGCTTATTTGCAGATCGATTAAATAATAAATGATCAGCAATAAAATAACTAGAGTTATGATATAAATCTTTAAACGATGTCTGTTCAAGTTTTAGTGTTTTTTAGAGCTCAGCTATATATTTATACTGATTCGGTAGGAAATAATTTAGGTATAATACATGCATCGCTATTCAACATGGGCATGATGACTACGGAACGCGCCCTGATATCGTGGAGGCGTCTATGGTGTGCGAAAACGCAAATTCAGGCGTGTAGGGACTACGAAACGTGCCCTACTTCAATATGATAGGGAAGGTACACAGCGCTGCCCGGGTTGTGCTGTTGGCAAACCTATTTCACCGTGTCACAGGATCGAACACGTGCCCTGCGCGGCCACCGCAATCTGTAGATAAGCCAACGCTCGCGCTCCGATCACGGCGGCGCGCCAGTAGCTCATCTGACTCGGCGTGCACTAGATCTGCGCTTGATTGTTCTCCAGAGGTGAGATATTTAAAGTCAACTTATATATATTTTAATATAGTATCAGTGTTATGATACATGAATTTTTAGATATATATAAGTGTTTTCAACATTTTTCTTGTGTGTTACCAAGCTAGGGGCCCTATCTATTACCTGTTTCCATACGTTATAATGCCAGTCATGCTCAAGAGTGTAGTGTTGATGGTAGCATCGACCGGGACGGCATACTTGTTTCACCCTGTCACGGTAGACACGGTCGAACATGTTTCTCGAAGCAGTTTATGCTGTTCTGTTCCAACGGTGTGTGCCATCTTCAGTGATCGTATAACAGATGTTTACGAGTGTGCTCAGTGTGCTCATTGACCAATAAAATTTTACGGAGATCGAGGACGTGAATACGACTTTAGACATTGGGGTGGCTAACAAAGCCGCTCGGTTCAAATATGAGTGGTGTGTTGGTTTTTAGGTAGTGGACCAAACCAGGAGACAAGGATTTAGCAATGTTAGACAACGAGACCGTATATAGTGCTTCAACTTCGCCATTATTTGGCTCCTTTTGTATGATCGGTTCCGGCGTTCCTACCATTTCCGTAGTGATAGGTGTGCGATATAGCTCTTGGTTAGAAGTAAATAATTTTAGTGCTAATTCAGGCGAAGCGTTAAAATATAGCATATGGTCCCCACGTGTATTTAACTTTTGACTGCGGTATTGACTGCTATGTTCCGCTACTTCTGGCCCTGTTGTGACAGATGTGTGCTTTTAAGTGTCAGTTGTGGCTAAAAGTCGCTGTTATCTTAACACTTTTCATTTTACTATTGTTAGTTGTTTTTCTAGCACCCGCCGTACTTGTGTGCTTTTAAGTGTCAGTTTTGACTAAAAGTCGCTGTTATCCTAACACTTGTCATGTTAACATTTTTAATAGTCTTTCTAGCACCCGTCGCACTAGTGTTGATAAAAGTGTCAGTTTTGACTAAAAGACGCTGATATCTGAACACTGTTTATGTTACCAATATAAGTAGTGTGTATAGAAACCGCCCCACTCATGTGGTTTTAAGTATCAGTTATGGCCAAAAGTAGCTGTTATCTGCACACTTTTGATGGTACCATTATAAGTAGTCTTTCCAGCACCCGCTGCACTTGTGTGCTCTTAAGAGCCAATTTTATAGCGCTACCGTCAACCGAATATGTTTTAAGCTTATCCATCTTGGATTTTGGAACAAGATAGTAAACTGATTTATCCGTGAAATATTTTTTTCAAGGAACTCACTGCAACTGGCAATAGTAAATTTAAGAGAAACCCTCCACGCAGGGTTGATAAAGTTTACCATTTTCTCGGATGATTTACTGGCCAACTGTTTTATTATAGAATTTAATTTAGTTATCTGTGACTTGGTTAGCTTATCACAGACCAATTTCCCGCTCAGTAAATTTGTCAATATTTCGCAGATAATTTTAACTTCTTTATCAGTTAATTGTTTGATAAGTTGACTACGTTCGGAAAATTTAATTTGTTTAATTTATCATAAAAGTTCAATTTCCGTTTCAAAGTACGTTTATCTCCCGTCACGATACGACGCTTCCTTCAATAATCCACGTCGATTTGCTGTCGGGATAATCCGTGTAAATCACGTAAATTTGCTTTCTGCCTCGTCTAGTTCGCCTCTTCAAGATCTCAATGGAATTAATATCAGGTCTGTCACACTGAACTAATTCCTGCCTCTAGGCAAAACCTCTGATGGGCTCATCAGTATCGAGCGGTGATATTTCATAGGTCGGAGGGTAATGGTTTTGATAAATACGTGAAATAGAAAACACTTCCTTCGTAAACTTTGGTTCGTGTCCTTCCCTGTGTACAGAGCACTTATATTCTTCTATGTCGTGTTTTATACATTTCGGACAGCACTGTTTGAATTTTTGGGGGGTCGTTCAACAAATAAACGTCAAAGGGGACGCGTTCCATTAATGATGAATGCAGTATCATGTTGTAAGAGTTCACAATTTTTTGCACGTCATCTATATAGAGGTCCGTCTTTTTAGCATGCATATATTTGCCCAACTTCAGTTTTAGAGTCCGTATGACACGCTCTTCGGGTGATGCTCTAATGGCTTTGTTGTAGGTGTAATAAATGAATATGTTATGCCGGTCAAATAAGCTTTAAATTTTTATTCAAAAACTCGGTCCCTTGATCTGAAAAGATCCGACTTATAGGCCACACTAGTTAGTCGGATATACAATCAAAAGCTGCAATCAAAATTTTAACTGTAATAGTTTTTAACGATTGTACACACAGATATTTGCTGTACATATTAATGACGATCAATAAACATCTAATTCCGTCATTTTTTATCTGCCTAATCTTCCATATAGGCAATATCTGCACAGAAAATCAATCCAGGGCGTGCAGCTGTCACCATGCGTCTGCTAAATTTTAATGGAGTTTGTTTAAATTTTGTATAAGTCTCTGAGCCTCGCAGGAATTTTTTGACATCACGTCATGTTGTAGACGGACAAGTGTTCGTTTAACTTTGATGTAAGGCCTTCGCGCTAGAGAATGATCCGACGGCCTGTGGATTGTTGTAGCCACTCTTCATTCTAATTCAACACTAATCTCAAATCTGGCATAGATTATATTTTATAGAGGCAACACTCGTTCCACTTCATGTTCTGCAATTTGTGCTCTAATCAAGAGTTTCGAATCACTAGGATGTGTGAAATCGACCAAAATGTGCTCTATTGTTTTTTGTTCTACATGCAACCTATACACGGAGATGAACGATTCAATCCTTCCTTTTGCAAGGAACGTTTTACCAAAGTAACGGTACTTGGTTAATATCTTATTCCAGCATGAAATCGGTGTTAACGACGAGGAGTTTACTTATAGATCTTTAGGACAATGAATCGAGTACGACTTGGCCTGTGTGAATTTTTATTTTTTCATGTTTCGGTAAAGGAAAATGCTCTGGCTCCGAAACGACCACCTCGTCGAAGCTATCAATATATTTAGTAATCAATTTTCCCACCAAAGCACTTTTCCCGTTGGATGAGAACCCGCTCACAAACAATTGAGCGGGTTTGTTAAAAATATTTTACGTCGTGATACCTAACCGCCTCCATCCCAGCCAACAAATGATTCACAACTAACTATTTTTCTATGAACTTTTAATTTATGTGTACTTTATCTTTCTTATGCAGATGTATTCCATCAAGGATATGCTGAAATTACGGACATGTTCGGTGGACACATCACCAAGTAAACTTTTACAGTCAGCGTGGCTAGTTTTATATCCCTAAAGTTAGGTCGGTCAAGATAAAAAATTACTCATCATTGTTTAAAAAATTCTCATCTTCAAATATGCACCATCGACATCATTTCATCAACCCTCGGGCTTCCGTCGGTTAGTTCTTTTCCCAGCAATCGATTCATTAGTATTGTTCTCAACAGATCGTGGTAGCAACTGGAACGGGAGTAGGCCAGATCAACCCGCGACTTCAAGGATGATAAGGTATGTTAGCTTATGTTTAACGAAATGTATACATAATTTTTGAACTCGGTGATCAAGTTTTTTCTCCTAAGATAGCTTGTAACTTTGAGCAAAAAACTGCATTATCTTATTTAAAAAAAAATCCGTTCATGTGCAGACCGACGCAGTACACTACCCCTCAGCAAATTACCCGCATCAGGGCTATCCGCTGACCAGGTATAACGCTCATCGCCCAGACTATCAGGGCGATCCTAGCTACGGCAACCCAAACTACCAGCGTCATCCGATGCCTGTAAATTACTACCAGCAAAGTTCTTGGCAGCAGCCTCAAGTGTGTCAAAGACATCCATGGCAGAGACAACCGTGGCAGAGACAAGCGTACTACTACGCGCAACAGACTCAAGCTTATATTCCATTAGGAGACTTTTACAAAGTTTGACATGATGCATTACAAAAGTTAGTGTGTGCAAAATAATTGTTGATGATTTTTTATTTAATAAATTTTTACATTTTATTAATACTGTTAAAAGCAGGATCTTCCTTCAGGAACTTCATCAGCAGAGGATCCCCCGAAGAAGGAGCTGTCTGGTTTGTCCAACGTTAGAGGCTTGTCTTCCAAGATTTGCTCATGTGATTTGGGCTGAGCTATATTGCGCTCCAGCATGGTAACCTCATGACTGAGGAAGCTCACTATAAGGTCGGAATTTAGTACAATTCTAGACTTGTGCATTTTTGATTTAATTTTTAAAAGCACGAGCGATATATCTTCAGAGTTACACTCCAGCTCCACACTTTACAATATAACGTTAAGTATTGTTAGTGTCGCTGACACAAAACTATTGTTTCCAACGAATGCAAACCTCCGGAGAGTCCGGTTATAAGTCACAGCAATATTTCCTACTTTTATCAGCTCCATTTTTTTTCGGAGTTGTTAATCAATCTTGAGGAGGATGTTTACTCGACGAGGAGCTGATGATGTATGCATCCAGCGCATTAGCGGTGCCAGTTTTATACGACCCCGCCACTGCAGGCAGGTAAACAGGTTAAAACATGTATTGCGGTTTCGTTTTGGTTTTATTTTGGTTTTGATTTCGTTTTAATTTCCCAAGTTGTCGTACACGTCTGGCAGTGTATGACAACCATTATTCATCTGGCAGTGTGTGGCAACTGTTGTGTAAAACGGCAAATGCCGCAGTTCAGGCGTTATTTGTGCTCTTGATCTTGTCAGCAACCCATCTCACTCGAAGTGTAAGTACTTCTAACATGTCAATTTTTTAAAATATATTTTCTGTAACTTTGTTTTTTATTGTAGATATATTTTTCATTAACGTTGTTTTGTTCATATTGTAGGATGACACAACCACCGTTGTTGGATACTCGAGGAGAAACAAGATATGCAGCAAAATGACACCTGTCTGCCACCTAGCGCAAGCCTTGCAATGTCCGCAAGCCCTAGCGCAAGCCCGCAACCCGGTGGTGGTGGTAGTTTTCCTTTTTCGGAACTACCCGGAGTGCAGCTTACCGCTCTGTCTTTAACTCCGTCTTCGTACCCAGTTGTCGCTCTGCTACATTTTTGAAACAACCCAGTGTTCAGCCTACTGCCGCGTCGGCACAATCATTGGCGCAGTCTCCTGTTGGACAGTTCGTTGCCCAGCCTACTGTTGGTTCAGCTCCGTCTTCGGAACAACACGATGTTTAGCCTAGTGCTCATGAATAACCCAGTGTTCAGCCTACTGATGGTTCGGAACAACCCGGTGTTCAGCCTACTGATCCGATACGTGAGCTTATCTTTTATCTACCTACCTCTAAAAGAATTTAGGAAAACAATTTTGTAACTCCAAATTTTGTACCATACACTAACATGCCAACATATCTTCCATGATTACATTAGAACGTGAGAAGCGAGAGGCACACACTGTATCTAAATTAGGCAAATTCCAAAGACTCCAATGCACTGTAAATGTTAAAATGGATAAATTAATTGAGGATGGAGCTGTTGACAGCAGGACCTAGGTGATTAACACAAAAGCTATTCAGCTAACAAAAAACACAGTTTTAGGTGAGCTAATTGAGGGTCTCGTGGTAGATTTACAGAATAGATTAGAAAATCAGGAGCGAGAAGGCAGTAGCAGGAGCATTAAAACAGTATCCACGTGTAGAGCTTAAATTTTATAAGACAGGGATTAATGGGACAAAACATCTTGCAGATTATGTTCCTTGGCCCAAAAACTGTCCAAGTCGCCAACATATTGAAAACATAAAGATAAAAAACAATAAATGTGTGCTCACAAGCCTCATCGCCCACTTCTATTTGAAGCAACATACAAGCCTCTCAAAAAAGAGACGGGAATCAGAGTTTACTTATCTCCCGTACAAAAGCAAATACTTTAATATCCCATACCTTGCCAAGAACACACCTGTTGCTCTAGAGGACTTTCTTTTTTTTAAAAAGGGATTGTAACGTTACCATCAAACTCTATCAAATCACAAAAGAGAAGGAAGGGTTCGCCTTAGTCAATATTTTCAGAGGCAGTTTAGAAGCCAGGGAAGTTCGCACGGTCCACTTAGTTCAAATCTTAGATGCCAACCATGTCTCGCTCATTCCTGTCTCACTACATTGATGAAAACCTTCAGAAATACATGACATAGAGAGACCTTTTATTGTCCGCTTTGTATGTAGGGCATAGATGTGAGCAAAAAAGCTAAGCATGTTAAATTGTGTTTGTCCAGTACAGGGTTGCACAATATAATATGCCTGAAGAAGGAGAGATGTATCAAATTCCCAGCCATGCATGCAACAATTAAACCACCCGTTGTTGCTAACTACGACTGTGAATCTGTGCTGGAGAGGGACACACTATACAGTTATGTCCTAGTGGATAAAGACGGACGAATTGTAAGGCACATAGTAGTCGATTCGACATCAGTCCCGCTTCAGGAGATGGAGAAGGATCTTGTCAAGAATTTATTGATGGATTATAATGCTTACATGTCTACCTTATCATTGTCCCCGATCCCGTCCTCACGAGAAAAGACTTGAAAAATTATTGCGAAAGCAAAACATGCTGAGTGCTGCGGGGACACATTTGAAGAAAAAGGTTAAAAAACAAATGAGCCACCACAATCATTACATCGAGGGTGTCTTTGGGCCCAACAAAGTTATATCTGGCAATTTTATTGGTTCTCTTTGTAAAGCTTGTAACTTCCGAACCACGGAGAAATTGCGCTTCATGCCTTGTATAGTTCAAGGTGCCTCTACCTATGATATGCGCTTCATATTGAGAGAACTGGACCGCACTAACTTCTCGAATATCCGTGTGTTGCCAATGCAGTCATACAAGATGTTCAGCATCTCCGTCTCCTTGGATGATAGCACGAGCAAGTATAGCGTCAAGTTCATCGACTCCTTCTCGTTCCTCAAATCAATTTTAGACAGTCTTGCCAAATATCTTGCAGAAAGTGGCCATGACATGCCGCTTCTCAAATCCATCTCACAAGTCATAGCTACAGCGACAAGGTTCTGGAACTCGCTACTCGAAACGGACTTATCTGCTATGAGGCCATCACATCTGATTCTGCACTGGACCAAACTGACACACCATCGCAACAAACTTACACAGTAAACTTCGAAGTAAAGGAATATATGTCTTTGATTATGCTGAAGTAATTGAACTGTGGCAGGTAGCTAACTGCAACACCCTGCGTGACTACATGATAATTCAACTCCTCATCGACACACTGCTACTCGCCGATGTCTTCCAAAAATTTAGGGAGACCATGACACGCGATCACACCGTGGATACCATCCATTTTGTGAGCGCCCCTGGCGATCTACTCAACCCGATTGTCAAAAATACACAAGGCGGATTTGCGACGATACAAAGATAAAAAATCCCCAATGCAAAGACTTTGACCCTGAACAACCTGTGTTTTCAGCAGCAATGTGGATTTTAACAGTCTTTTTGGCGGTTGCTTGAGTGAACCCCTATTCATTGGTGAAATTCATGAGCTCACACCCGAAGAAATTCAAGCATTTGACTTGGTAAAGGCAGACTGTTATGGTAAATACACGTACATTGTCTGTATTGATGACCAAGTCAGCGACGAAGTTGCACGAAAAACAGACGCTCTTTCGCTACTGCTGCATCACAAAGAAGTCACCATGGAAGATGCTTTTCACGAAAAATCTCTTGGCTGGCTCGGAACATTTCACAAACAGAAAACAAGCAGATCGAAAACTGGCTGCTAGTCATCTGCTCTAAGCTGACTACCTCGTCACCCTGGAACTATTGCAAATACTCCTCAGGCAAGGACTGGAAGTCACCGAGGTTCATCGAATTTTTCGAATCAACCCAGAACCATTCTTCAAATCCTTCATCTTGAAAAATATTCAGAAACGTCAGGAGTCCACAAATTTATTTGAAAAGTCCCTATATAAATTTCTCTCAAATAGTATATACGGCAAGCTTCTTTTCAATCCGCTCGACAAAAGGCTAGAGGCAAAGGTCGTGTGCACAGCCAACGAGTTCCGAAAATACGCTGCGAATCGACTCCTGAAAAATTGTTACGCTATCGGCCCAGAAACAGTCATCATGATCCTCGAACATAAAAATCTCCGAATGGTTCACCCATTCTAAGTTGGGTTCTACGTGCTTGAAAAGCTAGAGCAAAAGTTTACAGTTTCTTTTATGACACACTGAAACCAAAATACGGATACAACATCTCGCTCATCTACACGTTGCTCGTTGCTGCTACAATTCAAAGAGGCGGCCAACATTGAAACGGAAATGCGGTAATCTCCCCTAGCTGATTACATGGACTTTTCCAACCCACCAAAAATCATCCCTTGTACAACGAAACAAAGAAAGAACAACTGAGACTACTGAAAAGTGAAACAGTCATCGACTACCCGAGTGAAATTACATGTTTGCAACACAAGTTATACAATATGTTGCTCGAGTTCGACGCCACAAAAAGTCAGCTGCAAAAAGTTTGCCAATTACCAGACACAAGTCACAATCAGACATGAAAAATACAGAGATATCCATAACCAGAAAACGTATACACACTTTGACACCATACACAACATTCGCACTAGCGTGCCAGCTTCAAACTGTACACACTATCAAAAATTGCCTCAGTAAGTTGGAAAATAAGCGCTACTATGTTGATGCATGCACAACTCGTGCCTATGGGCATCCTGGCAATCCCCAAAAAATAATTGAAGTTGAACCTGACGTCACTTAAAAGAGGAAGCAGTGTGTCTTGGGTGATGATGTCGATGTAAACATGGATTTAACTTCGAAGAGACGTAAGCCTGGCGAGGCTGTCTCTTGCGATTACACTCGCAATGAAAGCACATCCATGTCTTCAGATTTTATTCTGTAAATGATCCTAAGATGGTTGCAAATAACTTGCTTGCAAATATGTAAATAAATAAATAATCCTGGACATATATGATTCATTATCAAACTCGATAGAGTATATATTTATGTCTACAAATGCTTTGTTGTCAGTATGACGTAGGACCCAGTGCACGATGCAGGAACCGAGACAATTGTACCAAAATAATACATCTTCAAGTTTTACTGACAACATTTATCCAGGAATACAGTTACAGGGAGAGTGGAGCGTAGAACTTGTAGAAGTATTCTATTATGACAGGTCCAAGATAAAAAAAACACACTGATCAGTATACCATTAGGTTTTACATAGCTTATTACAATGAAAAAGATGAAAGAGTGAGACAAGAAAGCGCTTTATTTGTTCCTACCGAATATATCTCAGGCAATGCATTGGGAGAACACATCTCCGAGCTAGAAATCAACGTCAGAAGAAATCTGTTAAGGAAATGAATCATACGAGCTGAAGGAACTTTGTTTTTAATTGTTTGAACTATGAAATGGGAGTGATTGATATTTTTCCCTCCGTCAACGAGAAATATTCAATTGAATCAAGTATCGAGTCGAAATATGAAAGAAATTTTCTAAAGACATACAGCAGCCTGTGTGATGGTAGAATTGTCGATTCCTTTATCGAGTTTCATATTCCCGGGTTGGATAATGAGATGGTCGACTTGAGCTCGTTAACTGCAGAAGTGAAAATCCGTGTTAGAAATGCAGATGGAAGTGCGTTGGCCGCCGCTGCACATGTTACACTCGTTGACGGTTTTTTTCATCGCATGTTCCTAAATCATTTTTTATTCCTAAATAGTGTTCAGTGTAAAGGAAATAGTTATACAGGATTAATCAATAATCTCAACGCAAATACATCCACGAAGAGCTCCGATCTAAATAATAAAGGGTTGAATATGATGTATAAATCACTTTAAACATCCATTCCAGATAGCATCGTTGCGGGGAATTTTGCTTATCTCAACGCTAATGAGACCAGGAAAGTGTACGTCATGTTATACATATGATGGGATCTCTAAACTTCGATGTAGCTGGTAGCAATAATTATCTATTGGATAATGTAAACTTGAATATACGTTTGGAGTTGGCAAAACCAAGTAGTGTTCTTCCAACACATGACAATGAAGAATGCATCTATATAGTAGACTCATGCAAATTAAGGTGTAAAAAGGTTATTCCCTATCCTACAGCTTTGCTTGCTCTAAATAAAGAACTCGAAAAACACAATGACATGATTGATTACAGGTTTGATAGACCCATTGTCAAAATAATCGTATTTCCTACCGGACAGAACTTCATTTCCATTGAGTCTCCCTTTAACGGGACATAACAGTGGCACATAACACATAACAGCGCATATAATAGCAATACTAACTATTTCCAAAATAACGCAATCACAAACGTTATTGTCGATGTAAACGGAAACTACGTTACCAACATTAGATAATCGTTTCCCAGATAGTGCGACCAAGCATACCATAAATCGCTTTCGGCTCTAGGGACGCGTAACAGCTCTCATCTCATCACAAGACAAAATTTTCTTGCAGGAAAAACTTTATTTATTATAGATACAAGGCCAACCGACTCTGAAGATGTCATTAACATAGAAAAAAGAGCAGACATACGTATAACAGTGAATTACCAAACTCCACCCACATTAAAAAACATCTTGTTCCTGGTAGATTATACACTAGGTGTCATCCAAATAAATTCGTCAGAGAGGGAATTCCTCAATTATCTACAGTAGCCATGGATAATAATCAAATTGAAAAATACCCAATTATGAAACGTGGCTATATAGGATGTTTTGCTGCAAACCGAAAGCCCATGCATCCAATGAACGGCTACATGATTGTAAACAGCGAAAGCGACCCCAACAAAATGAGTCAATGGATCCTAATATATATAAACGAAAAAAACACAACTTTTTTGATTCGTTTGGGTTTAATTCAATAATACACGGAGGAAATATAGCTCCGTATTACAATACTCATGCAAAAATACAACTCGTACTACAGAAACCGATCCAAAGTGATCAATCTTTGTATTGTTGAGCGTACTGCCTTTATTTCGCCCATTATCTATGTGAAAACATAACCGTCAAAAAAATAATCGATCGGTTCTCCACTAGCGAACGACATAGAAATGATACCAAGGTTGAAAAATTCATCATGAACGTGTCTGGAAATCAACATTTATCCAAGAAGAATATGTGTGGGGTTTTAACCTTTGATAATGCATGCAAATTCTGATGTAACCGTTAGATTTATTTGGAATAAAAATTTATCTTATAAAATGTATTGTTATCCCTAAATACTCAAAGGACTATCAATGATATTGCAGATATGCAGCAGGTCATGCAATGAATTGCAATACTGTATCGCTAGCATTGAAAATGTGATAAAATACCCTGTACCAAAGGAAACCTATATAT
>SDVV010026518.1:0-12247 GCA_016164225.1 Gammarus roeselii | reverse complement strand
TATATATATATAGATATACACATTAACTTCTTATCCGTGCGAGGCATGTGGGGTATATTCTCCACGCACTCCCGCCAGAGAGAAACGCGCATTGTTATCTATTGTGTTGAGTGACAATTCATTTTCTTGCTAGTATTGCCGCTCCTCTTATGGGTCTAGTAGCGCCTAACTCACGTACAGCTGTTGTGTTTAAGCTGTCTCCCTTGTCACGGGTGACCCAGCAAATTGTGTCCCCTTGCCCGTCATCCGCATCGGGCAGGGGTGCCTGGTTTGGTTCCGCCAACTCGGGAGAAACATTCGAAGATTCTTTCTTGAACTTCTAATGGGTAGAGTAATCCTACCGGTCGACTGACTGTCCCACCGCGCGTTTTTAATTTCACGCTTCGTACATGACCATCCTTTCCTTTGTGAAGGCCGATGACCCGGCCCAGGCTCCATAGTAGCCTGGGACCCTCGTCGAGGATCTGAACTATGTCACCCACTTTGGGTGCGCTGATCTCCCTGGTTTCTACGGCGTTATGCCGTAGAATGGTCAGATATTCTTTTCTGAACCTGGTTTGAATTGGTGTAACATCCTTCGGATGTTTTTCTCGCGCCGCGTCAGGAGTTCTGCTGTGAACATTCAGGGATCATGTTCTTCCTCCGGATCAGACGTTGCGACAGGCATGCTGTCTAGACGATATCCAAGCATCAGCTGAGATGACGTCAGTGGCTTATAATCAACAATCGTGTCTGAAATAGATGTTATTGTCATTGAAGTCCGCTTCTATCTAACAAAGTACAGTGTGCAGTTCGTCTCCTGTCGCCATAGCTGTGTGTAACGTTGTCTGAAGAGACAGTTTGACATCTTCACTATCCTCTCAAAGAAGCCCCCTAACCAAGGGGCCCGACTGGGGTTGAAATGCCACTTTCATTTATTTTGATTCAGGGTATTCCGTACTCTGTGGTGTTCTTCCCAAGAATGTAGGATTATGGTGAAACTCACAAAATATGATCCATTATCACTTATCAACATTTGAGGATAGGAACGACGAGCGGAAAATCTTTGTAAGGTTCTTAGGAATGCTTCTACGGACAGGTCCTTGGCCACTTCCAGGTGAACCGCTCAAGTGGATGCGCAGGTGTACAAGGCGATGTACATTTTGTCAACTTGATTCCTTTCCTTAACATGAAGGGGACCGGCATAATCTACACCAGTTACCGCGAAATGACGTGACTGAGTAACTCTATAACTTGGTAGAGAAGGGGTTGCTGGTCCACGCAGATGTGTCCCACCTTCCCTTCTACATTGCATGCACTTCCTAATTTTGGTTTTGACTCTCTGTCGGGCTCTCGGTATGTACCACCTTTGACGTAGGCTGGCCACGATTTGGTTTATTCCCAAGTGGTGTCTTGTTTTGTGACATTCTTCAATAATCATATCGGTGATCCAATGCTGGGCAGGTAATAGGACTGGATATTTTACAGATTCCTCCACCTCAGCTTCTGTGAGTCTACTTACTACTACTAATTTGTCACCTCTGAGCGTCAGGTTGAGTTGCTTCATCAATGGAGTGGAGCGCCTGGAACTGGGATTGCGGATGAATTTTATCTCATCCGCAAATACTTCTTGCTGAAGTGTTTTGACTGCCCAGCTCTCAGACCATTCCCTCTCCTTGAGAGTCAGACTCATTGGTTTTCTCATCCCATTTTTCACCAACTTAACATTAGGAATACAATTTAACTTACCAGTTAGCATACCCTTTGACTTACTATTTGAATTACCATTTACGGTAACCTTGAGGCACTCAATGAATTTCTTCACCCACCCCAGAGTGTTGATCAACTTCTCGTAGGTGCAACATTTGTTTGCAACTGCAAGTAGGAAAGGCTCAGGGGGTGGGGTTTCTTCAGCCTTATTTAGTTGTTACAGTGAACACTTGAGTTGGAAAGTTTTCCCACTCCTGGAGTTCCACTATGTTCTTGGGCCCATACCACCACAGGTGACTTGACTTGAATTTGCTCGGGCTTACTCCTCGAGTTATCAGGTCTGCGGGATTTTGATTAATGGGAACAGAGTGCCAGTTAGCATTGTGGAGAGCTTTCTTTATGTCTAACTTCCGGTTTTGCATGCAAGCCTCTAGGGGGCTTGATGAGTGGATCCAACCCAAGGCAACTTGACTCTCTGACCACATGTGAATGGCTTCAATGTTGACTTCCTTTTCGTAAGCCTCACATACATACTTGGTCAACCAGGCTCCAAGTAGTGCTGGAGTCAATTCCAATCTAGGTACAGAAAGCGTTTTTTCAGGTGCAATCCGTCCCTTTGCCATCAACAGTGTTGCCTTACCTTCACTGACCCCATACACAACAGCTCCATGTGCTACTGTGGAGGCATCTACAAACGTGTGTAGGGTCACTGATTTACCAATTTCTGCGTTGCGCTTGATGGGTATGTCCGCCATCATTGAGAACTCTTTCTTGATCTTCTCCCATTTTACTTTAATGGATTCTGGAAGATCATCATCCCAACTCACCTTTGACTGCCAAATCTCCTTCATCAGGAATTTAGCTTTGATGGTGATGGGGGTCATTAACCCAAGGGGATCAAACTGTGCGGCTAAACCCCGCAAGATGGTTCTCCTGGTCAATTTACCTGATTCTAGCTTCTTCGGAGCTACTGCTATGGTGTCCTGGACTGTGCCCTATCTGAGTCCCAGGACAGGAACAGTGGGTCTGACATCTGACTAGCCTTCCTTTTCTGTGATCATTTTGAGCTCTGGGTCATTTGTTGCCCATTCCCTGAGGTTGAGCCCAGCTTCACCTAAGATTTCCCTTTGATGAACTATGGAATTCTTTTAACTCAGTGTTTGTTGATGCTGTGATCGAGAGGTTATCCACATAGATATTCCTTTTGATCTTATCAGAAATGTCCCTTTGTTCACCATATTTTTCCAAGTGGTGATCAATGGTTGCATCAAGGATAAATTGAGAGCAGGCTGCTCCAAAATGATGACCTTCAAGCGATAAGTGTCTACGGCACTGTCAGGATTCTTGGGATCTCTAGGCCATAGAAACCTATAGTAAAATCCCTGTCCTGCTCATCCAACCCTACCATCAAGAATGCATTTGCAATATCAGAACAGGCAGCTAGCTCCCCCAATCTAAATCTCATCGGTATTTCAGGTAACTCAGGGACCATGGGTGGTCCAGGGTACAAACAATCATTCAGACTTACTGCATCAATGTGTGGTCTAGCTGAACAATCAAATACCACACGCAGGGGAGTTGTCGGAGAATCCTTCTTTACTGAGTGGTGTGGTAACTAATGACAAACATCCATCGGTTTCATGTTACTTATCTTTTCGATGAAACCCCTCTGCAACTGTTTGTGAATTACACCATCATAGTGCTTCAAGAGTTCAGGTTCTGACCTCAAACGCTTGAAAAAACTTACAGCCTTCCCTGGGCCAAGCGATAATTGATTGACAGCGTGGGATGAGAGGCTTTCCACGGTAGTCTAGCTACATACTTACCCTCAGAGAATCTGATGCTTCTGTTGAACTGCTCTAGGGCTGCTTTATCATCTGGGTGAGCTTCCTCTGGTGAAATGCCGACGATATCTAGCTTCCACAACAGGTCGACATCTCTTTCAGGCTGCTTGTTGACTGCAACCTTGAGTGCAGTGATTACACTTACCTGGGGGGATGCCAACTCTCTACTTGTTATGGGTCCAGACAACATGTCTCCAAGCTTTGATGATAGTATTTTCGTCCCTTTATCCTGTTCTTCAGGAATGATGAAGCTATAATAATAGTCTGCTTCCACGAGCATGTCTACAGGGGAGTGGACTGTATTATCAAAACAATCAGCCAGTTTACGTCCTTTGGCTGTTGACCTTTGAGCAAACTCATTTACTCCATTCATGTGGAGCCTCTCAGCTAGAGTGTCAACCACTATCACATCAATGGATATGCTCTTATGTGTTGGCACATAAATTGTGACAATGGTGATGTCATACTCAGTTTCAGTACCTTTACTATTGAAACCATCGATGGTTAGGGTGGTATGACGACATGATGTGTCACCATTGCTCAGTATTCCTCTTTTAATGAAGGATCTCTGCTCGCCCTGATCAAACAAAGCTCGCACAAGCTTTGTTCCATCTTTGGTACTCAAATTTACCATTGCTGCGGGTAGGGCAGTAGCCTTCCCACATCCTGCTGCCAGTGCATGAACAGTAGCTTCACTAGCAAGACCATTTGCTGCAGGACTAGTAGCCACAGCAACCAAGCATTTCTGATTACCTGAAGACTTGTCATCTGACTGCGGATACTTACCTCATTTATTACATAAAGCACCACGGTGACCCGTCCTTTTATATATTTTGCAGAATGGGTCTTTTTCATAGCAATCCGTTGCTCTGCTGCCCACCTTGAAGCACTTGTAGCAAAAGCGCAGCTCGAATACTCAAGCTTTCCTTGTCTCGGTGGTCTAGTATTTTGTGCATCTATACACAGAGTGATCTGCTGAACATAGATTTATTTATTATTTGCTTCCATGTTCCACCAGAGTCCCAACGCGAAGTTGATGCAGACTTCCCCGGAGGGCGGTCATCCTACCTGAAATGATTCAACAGTGCTCAGGGGTTTGGAGTTATCTCCATGATTCCCTCTGGAGCGATTTTCATTCTAGGCTGATCTTTGAGTGCTAGTAGTTGACCTGTGCTTCCCAAGATTTCGGGATTTACCTTGTGTGTCACAGTCTTCCATTCTAACTATGACTTCTCGCAGTGCCACGCGGAAATTCTTCATGTTCCAGGCTTTAGAATTTTTTGTGTGACCATTGCAAGCTTCTAAAATGGTGGGAGGTAGTTTCCTCTTGAGCAGGTTGACTAAGATGAAGCTGCAATTTGTGCACTTGTTGCAGTCTATTCCTGCGGTCTCCAAGGAACACAATTCAGCCTCCATCCTTTGTCTGAACTTCTGCAGGGATGTCAAGGATCCCGAACTTGCTTGGATGTCATCCAAGGCATAAAGATGAGCAATTTTTATGCGTGACTCATCTCCAAACTGTTTCTTGAGCAGTGCCACTGCTCGAAGGTATGCCTCATTTGTGGGTATGAAACCCATCAACACACTTTGGGCAGGGCCCTTCAACTTGCTACTTAGATAATGGAATTCCTCAGAGGGTTCCAAATCTGGATTCGGATCAATAGCTTTGAACGACTGCCAAAAACTATTGAACGAGAGTATGTCCCCGGAGAACTCCATTATTTCTAGAGCTGGTAACTTCACTCCTGCTGCCCTCCTTGTTTCACTAACAGATGGAGTAGCGTTGCTAGGTGGACCAACTTTTGTTTCTCCCATCAAGCGGTTGCATTTTATGATGAGTAACCTTATCTCCTCTAACTCTTCCACATGTTCCGCTGCCATATTGTAGAGTGCGTCTTCGCTAACTGTTTCATCATTTACTTGGATCTCTTGGATCTGCTCTTGCAGCTCCACTACCTTTTGGATGTGCCCTTCAGCTAGCCTCACATTCATAGCAGGAGCATTTAAATCTTCAGGGGCACTGAAGGAGTCTGCATCACAACACTGTTTCAACTTTGGAAGCAGTGTTGTGATGAAGCCCTTGTATGCCCCCTTGCTACGAATGAGACCCTCCAAGGTTGACGTCATCCTGAGATCCTTGGGTATTTATCCGTCACATAATAATTTTTTAACCTTGTCCGTCAACTTACTAACTAGTCAATAAATTCCACCTTTCAAATGTTTCCAAAACCTGTCAGTGAAAAGCACACTACCTTTCAAGGCATAGAAACAAAGAAGAAAAATTAATCTATTCACACTTAACTTTGATCTTGGTGACTTACAGACACCAACGATCTACCATATTAACTTCTTGTTTTCAAGCCTGTCACGAGAGAAGTCACTACTTCTCATAGGCCCAGAATCGATCAAGGAAATGATTATTTCTTCCCAACGCTATAAACGATCTCCTGATAGCATTTATACACAACCTATGTCTACTTTATTAAACTATTTATCAATTGAAATTGTCTTCCTAAATGTTTCCGGAACCTGTCAGTGAAACGCACGCTACCTTTTAAGGCAAATAAATAAATGAGCAAATACAAACTTCAAATAGACACCATTTGCTATCAGGTTTAACAATATTTTATGCAGTTTTTTTAAACTTTTTGGATAATTGGAGCTGTCATCATTTGACGAAGTAATCTTCAATGATAACCTGGTTTGCACTCCAACTTGTCAACCAAGTCTAACCTTGAAAAAAACACGTATCAAAACATCAGCACCAATTATCTATAATTACAATGTGCCAGGAAAATCCTGGCTTTTCCCATTATAAAATTTAGAAAATGATGACATACCATGACTTTACACAAATTTCTATGTAAATATTTATCTCAACACATTAAATGAATATATCACTGCCTATAGCTTTATATTCACACTGGACACTCGTTGGGCACATCATTTTACAAGATGGCGTCGTCACCATGACGCTTGCTATTTTCATAACAATGGCGGCACTGATCTTCCTATCCGGTTCGGAGGACCATTAAGTCTGAATTATCTTCTTTCCCTAATGACTTTACACACTGATTCTTTTTTACATATATTACGATACAGACTGAGAACTTACTTGGATGCTAGCGGGCTTTCTGTCTTCATCGAATGGCCACTTCAATGGCGTCGCTGTCTTCTCGAATGGCCACTTCAATGGCGTCGCTGTCTTCTCGAATGGCCACTTCAATAGCGTCGCTGTCTGCTCTTCTATATACTGTCATTTTTGTAACTAACGAACTACTTTAAACTACATATTTTTCGTCATATCGAACTAACTCATGTTAGTTCTTTCTAACCGCTACAGTCAATAACATTACTTCTAGTCAGTAGTTAAGTTAGAGTATCCGTTTTTCATTTTGGGGTCCTGGGGCTCCATACGCGCGACACAAACCCTTTGATAGTTCGATCTACATTGACTGGGCCCAGAGGCAAGTAGTTGGTATCTTCCCAACCTCTGCGGCCCCAGCGTCACAAATGCGCACCTTGGAACTCCAGGAGATCCGAGCAGAACAAACGGTTTACTGCAAGCTACAACAACTACGACTTACGCTTTCTTGGCGTAATTGAAACATTATCATACCATAGAAATGACTTATTTCAATGTTATATATGTACCTTAGAATGACTTACTCCCTCAACAGGGGGATACCTTTGTTTTAAATAATTGCTCTATAACGACAGGGGAAACTCATCTGACAACAGCGAGCAGTGAAAATTTCCAACGACAGTTGGGAAGGGGAGGAGGGAGGGCGGTAGACATTTACAAGCGTTACAAGCGTTATGAGGAAGTGGGTAGGGAATTATGCTGATCTTCTCTCCTGGGTAGGAGGATCAGCTTGGGGGGAGCGAATCGCGCCTGCAGCCTCTCGTCGCCCGACTTTGTGCTCAGTTTGGTATTGCAAGATCTCCCTCTCAGTCTTCTCCTGGATGCAGTCTTCGTGTCCCGTAGGGCGGCCGTTTGCTTTGCAGTAAAAGCAGTGAGATTCTTCGGATATGCACGATAAGGGATCGTCCCGTTTAGCGTGGTCATTTTGGGAGCAGTGTGAGCATCTTTGCTTACCGTGACAATCTCTGCTTGTGTGTCCGTATTTCTGGCATTTATAACATCGCATCGGACGTCTTTCGAAGGGTGTAACCATGGTTTGGCGTCAAATAAAAGTATGTTTTTGTAGTTTCGTGGTGGTGTTTCTTTTTGCTTTGATTTTTGGTGCCATTTTCGTTTCAACTATACATTCCTCGCATTGGACGAGTCCGGTGATGAACTCGTCGGCTTCATCACTCGGGAGACCCTCGATATAAATCCGGCTTGAACTCATGGAAAAACTTGGGTGTGGTGTGATGTTGCATGGCTTTCGCATATTCTGTTTCTGGAGAGTATAGTGTTACTTGAAGTTTTGTGTCTAATTTAATGGTAAAGCTATCGTCACCGCTGGCGGTGATGTTGAGAATTGGACAGCCAGTCATGGAGCCTAGTTCTTCTCGTAGTTTATATGGGTAAATATCCGGTCTGTCATTGACATCAAATGTCATTTCAAGTGTTCGGGGAATTTAGGGCAGTTGTTGAATAGGTTGTGGTCAATAAATCGTGTGTATTGTCTCCTCTTTGTGTTTTTTGGTGTTCGGGCGTTACGAGTTTCGGCTGGGAGGAGAGCGATGTTATCGGAAAGGGCAGAGGCGGAAGCACACGAACAGGTTACGGGTTCCCTGGCCTCTATCCTATTCATCAGCTCATTCAGTCGGATACTCATAGTTGCACAAAGGTTCTCGAGTTTAGTGAGTCATTCGCGACTCACTGGAGGGCGCCAAGCAGTCCTCAGTCTCCAGCTCGGGAAAGCCCATAATTTTTCTTATCTTGCCCAGGGTATTCTGCATTCCGATTATATTCGTTTCCAGCTTCGAGAAGCGTTCATTTGTGTCGTCGACTACGACCTGGGTCAGGTGTCCTGTCGATGAGGAACTTCTGAGGGATTCATCGTTCTTTCTAGCAGACTGGTTTGAGTGCGACGGTCTGGAGGGGTAGTCAGCCCCTCTTCGACAGGGCATGGTCTTGCCCATTGTTTGATCCCCGTCTTCTACCCGGGTTCTGGGTAATGAAGGTGAGGACTTCATAAAATTTATTTCTATTGTATATACGAATATATACACTAACTTATTCCTCAAATTTATGCTAAAAATTAATCTTAAATCTGATTTTTTTCTTTCGATTTTTTGTTTGCATTAACTTTTTTTGAAACATTTTTTTTTTCATTTCAATTGCTTTCGATTCTAAATTCACAAGCCCCAGTGTCAGTGGGAGCCTCACCTCTTTGTGTACCAAGGGAGGGGTGTAGCTACGAACTGAAAGGGGAGGACGGTGAAGGGATCTTTAAAATCAAAATATATTTTCACAAATATGCAGATACAGATACAGACACTAGGCCGCCTTCACAGAAAGGAGGGTGGCCGACGGCAAGGCTCACCTCACACCCTCATACGCTCACACTTACACAACTCAGCCCTTTTATGCTAAATGGTCCGGACGATACCCCCGCAACATACACTCTGTGTCACGAGTGCAGTCCGAGGATCCGTTGTCAGCAGCAGGGCCCGACAGTTTTCACTAGTTTACCTCCGCCGCGTCATAAACGCCAGCCCCCCACCACCCATGACCATCCCGACAGCGGGATGCCAAGGTAGGGAAAGCACATCAACCATTCACAACCATTCTCCACTCACGCCTGTTCGTTGCACGCTCTCTCGCCACCTCCACATTCATGTTTCTCCTTTTAAACGCCTGCTTCACACCATCCATCCACCCAAACTTCGGTCTACCTCTTGGCCTGTAACCACTCGCCTCCGCATTCATCACCCTTTTCACCAATATCCCTTCACCCATCCTCTCCATGAGCCCGAACCATCTCAGTACACGCGAATCCACTCTGCCCTCCAACTTCTTCACCATCCCTGTTCTGATTCGAACCACGTCGTTGGTGATCCGTTCTCTCAGCGTTATTCTAGCCATGCTTCTTAAACATTTCATCTCGAAAACATTTAACCTTATTCTCTCGTCTGCTCTCACCCCCCCAGGTCTCAGTTCCGTAGAGCACAGTTGGGACAACAACACCCTCATACAGCCCTCTATTTGCTTCCATCCCAACGTCCTACAGCTCATTACACTCTTTAGTGCATCCAACACTTTACATCCCTCCTTCACTCGCACCTTCACTTCAGTTTCAACTAGTTCAGTTATCTCCACATGGGAGCCAAGATACTTAAAACACTGAACTTCCTCCATGAGCTCTCCATTTAGGGTGACACTAATTTTGCTCGCGCCGATAGTCTTCGAGCATCTCATTACTTTACTCTTACCCACGTTCACTCGAAGCTTCCCCCTCTATCACACTCTACACTAGCCTACATAGCTCCTCCTCTTAAACCGCAACCAGGACCGTATCATCAGCAAATAGCAACTAGCTCAACTGCCAACTCCGCCCATTCGCTTCCACAGTTCCAAGCCCCGACCAAGAACACTCGCGTTCACCTCCCTGACCACTCCATCCCTACAGAGGTTGAACAGCCAGGGAGACATCACGCAGCCTCGTCTTAGTCCCACTTTCACTGTGAACCAATCACTCACCTCGCTTCCCACTCTGACACATGCTCGGCTGCTAACATAGAAACTCTGCACCGCTTTCAACAGATGTCCGCCCACTCCATACAAACGCAACACCCTTCACAGCGCTTCCTTGTCAATCCTGTCGTATGCCTTCTCCAGGTCCATGAAGGCTCAGAAGACATCCTTTCCTTTGGCAAGGTACTTCTCACAGACCTGTCTCACTGCAAAAATCTGATCGGCACTCCCTCTACCACTCCTAAAGCCACACTGTTCCTCTCCAATTGCGCAGTCCGTAGAGTCTATAATCGTTTTGATCGGCACTCTTGCGTACAACTTACCAACCACACATAACAGACTGATACCTCTCGTGTTGCCGCATTCATTCTTATTTCCTCTGCCCTTATATAGCGGAACAACGCGGGCACTGTGCCACTCAATCGGTACCACGCCTGCCACAAAACACAAGTTCAATAACCTCACCAACCATTCGACAGTCGTTCCTCCACCCTTCTTCAGGCACTCGGTCGCAACGCCATCCAAACCAGGGGCTTTCCCTGCTTCATCACGTCCACCGCCTCCTGCACGTCCTGCATTTACACAAAGGGACAAATAAACTTTGGTGGTTAACAAGGACACCGCGGGAAGGCGGGTGAGCCCGGGTTACCCCCAAGGGGTATCCTTCTGAGGTGCCTTATTGCTCTCGCTATAAAAGAGATGATAGTCGATCTCTCCAATTAGGTTGAAAACTTTAACCTTTACGAAACGAAATTCGGTCTCGGAGCGATATTCTGCTTAGAGCGGTGACCGGCTCTATACCCTGGAACCTTGCAAACTTTGGAGCTTAGACGCAAAGAACAGGATGCGGTGGTGTTTTCGAACTCGCTTGTCACTCATTGGTTACGGTCCTGCCTCTGCGCAAAGCGCACAATTAAAGAAAAGTGGCGCAACAAATAGCCATCCAAAGGACGCTCAGAGAATTTAGAAGACAGTTTTTTCGGTAAATGCAACATCTTCCAACGCCGTCGCTAGAACTGGCGAAAATCTGTCTTCTGTCAATCACTTCAGTTTCATCATTTTTTTTCACCTAAGCTGATATTTAGTTATGTTCGGCTTTTGATGATCAGTGAGCTTAAGATCAATAATCTTCTACATGCTCTTTTTCGATGTATAGCGCAAAATTGACCGTTTGTCGCTAGTTTTGTCATGCACTCTTTGAGGGGAGGTAAGTTTTACGTTAGACGATAGAAAAGTTGAAATTCCACACATTATATATTTATAATCCATTGTTTTGTTTCCTCTCCCCAGGTGAGTAAGCTGAGCGATGGACAGAGAATGGAGGGCCTGGTCTCTCGCTGGTGTATGAGTCTGTGAGTAATCTAGGTTTTAAATTGACCACACAAATTGTTCCTATCTTTGCTGTTCAGTAATATTGAGCCACTGCATTGTGTGACGCCAGTGAGGGAACATCATCTTTGTCTCCGGTGCAGTCGTTCTCATAATAAAGATCATGAGTCGCACTTCCCAAGAATGGTAAAGGACGAATTTATGCAAAACGGTTCTATTTTTTCGTGGATTTACCCTTTGTGGGACTAAAGCGTTGCATCGAATTGTGGGACTGTAGCGTGTGTCATCAAATTGTGGGACTGTAGCGCGTGGCATCAACTTGTGGGACTGTAGCGTGTGTCATCAAATTGTGGAACTGTAGCGCGTGGCATCAAATTGTGGAACTGTAGCGCGTTGCATCAAATTGTGGGACTGTAGCGCGTAGCATCAAATTGTGGGACTGTAGCGCGTAGCATCAAATTGTGGGACTGTAGCGCGTGGCAACAAATTGTGGGACTGTAGCGCGTGGCAACAAATTGTGGGACTGTAGCGCGTGGCATCAAATTGTGGGACTGTATCGCGTGGCATCGAATTGCGGGATTGTAACGCGTGGCATCGAAATGTGGGACTGTAGCGCGTGGCATCGAAATGTGGGACTGTAGCGCGTGGCATCGAAATGTGGGACTGTAGCGCGTGGCATCAAATTGTGGGACTGTAGCGCGTGGCATCAAATTGTGGGACTGTAGCGCGTGGCATC
>SDVV010026517.1:0-12247 GCA_016164225.1 Gammarus roeselii | reverse complement strand
TATAAGTTTTCAAACCAGAGATCAATTTGACATAGCAGCTGCTCTGTTAGCAATGTGAATATTTATTCTCAGCAATAAAAACATTGATATGAGCATTTGTAATTATATAATGACTTCCTTCTAAATAAGCTGTGAGACTAGAGGAGCAGTGTGCAGCAAACTCTGTGACGTACTCTTCAGATTCAATTCCATGAATTAAATGACAGCGAATGTATTTGATTGTATTTCAAAGCCCCGAAAGCGATGGGTAGAATTCAGTAAGCTATGAAAATTTGAATCATAGAATTTCATTAGTCATAAGAAACGATGAGATAGAATAGTTCTCCTTCAAGAATGCTGATGATTTCTTCCGCATCCCCGGTTAATCCAGAAAGAGAGCGTGAAAGAGATAGGCAGGAATTGAGAATGATGGCGACTAGATGAGTTTGCCGCAGACCAGACGAGCGTCCTCGCTTCTTGCTGTTTTGTTTTTGATGGGGCCCAAAGGCCCCGGGAAGATGCCACCACCATTTTTTTCATAAGGCCCCCAAAAAGTAGAGAGATCCCTGGCCCCAACACTCGCCAGAAGTTGTGACATCCAACCACACTACTACCGCCTCCTGCCCTTCTGGAGTAACGGCCTACCCCTCTCTACCTTAACAAAGATCCGATCTATAACTCCCCGAATTAATAGGCTTACAAGCTAATTATACACTCAAAGCGTGGCCTCGTTGCACCACCAGTCCTAACCTCTGCTTCAGCCAGAACGTTTCGCGAGGGTCCACATAGCCGGCAGATAACCGTTGACCGATATCGTGGATCAGGAGGCTGCTGGTTTTACCGATAACGACGGTCGTCTCGAAAGCTAAGAGCTCGAAACAGTAGCGGTCACGAAGAGATTGATACTATTTTTTTTTGTTCTCTGCCGCGTTGGCAGCCCTGCCAGCCTCTAAAGAATTGCCAGGCAAGTGACTCGTTACAAAGGTGTCCGTCCACGCAGGTGCAATCTCAACAAAGGGTTTTCTCTCTAAAGAAAGGGAAGACTGTAACGCCGTCAGTAGTAGTATTTGCTTCCGTTTTCTACCGGAGTCCCAACGTGAAGTTAATGCAGACTTCCCTTTGGGGCACTTGAAAAGTGGCAAAGTAGGTGCAGCGTAGATTAAGACTAGGTTCAACGTAGATTCAAAGTAGGTTCAACTTTGACACAGTTCGTGTAACGCAGGCATAAAGTCGGTCTAACGCATATACAAAGTGGTTTAACATAGATACAAAGGCAATTTAACATATATACAGAGTAGGTTTAACGCAGACACAAAGCAAGTTAAACGCAGATACAAAGAAGATTTGACATAGATACAAAGTAAATTCAACATATATACAGAGTAGGTTTATCGCAGATACAGAGGAGGTCTGACGCAGATACAGAGTAGGCCTAACGCAGACGCAAAGTAAATTCAACATAGATACAAAGTAAATTTAGCATATATACAGAGCAGGTTCAACGCAGACACAGAGTAGGTTTAGCGTGGAGGAGTGGTAGCAGCCCCCTCTGTTCTCCACCGGAGCTCCAACGTGCAGTCACTGAGTGCTCCTCCTTAGAGCACGACGATCCGTTGATTCTGCGCAGCTTCGTGCACGAAATTAAAGTTAAAATTCTCAATTAATAAGCAGTTAGGACAGCGAGTTCGGGATCAGAGATCATTCAGACTTCGTTACTTTTACACGGCTTCATAAAACCTGTGTGCTTTCCGAAAGCGATCAGTTTTTTCGGTGTTCCGCTTCTGTGAGCAGACGTTGCAGGTTTCACGGGAGCCTCAAGAAGGCTCGTTGGGCTGCTGCGAGTGCATCACAATATACAAGTAGGTGTTTCACACGGATTGCCACTTGGTGGCAATGGTGGTGCGTCCGGTCCCATGGCTACGTCCATTAGGTAGTTGTGAGTTATTCACGTGTGTCCTGTGCATAGACGGTTATTGAAAACTTGGTCTCCCCTATTAAAAAACCTGGTGTCCCACTCTCCCATGACTGGGAACTAGTCTCGGTAATTTATGGAGATGAATCGTTCCTGCTGGGTAAACCAGCAGAACTCGACCGCCAGGCCCGCCTTGGACATCGGGAATAAGTCGTGTTGCATTTTTCTAAGGGCACTGTGATCAAGGTACTGAGTTTTCAGCTGGGTGAGAACACTCAGACTGTCTGAAAATATATCATTTCTGGAAAAGCGGTCGCTTTTTGTTATGGAGATGGCCAGTTTTAGTGCGTGTAGCTCTGCAGAGAATATAGCAGCCTCTTGGGGTATGGTGGCCGAACGAGAGGCCCCTTCGCCTATGGCAGCAGCTCCCACACCTTCCGATGTTTTGGAGCTGTCAGTGTATATATGGCGGTGCGCAGAGTACTGTTATCAAGTAGTCGTGAGAATTATCTGCGGTACGTGTTAGTTTGGGTTGTTTCTTTGGGGTACGTCCGCAAATCTAGGTAGACCAGTGGTGGGCTGATCATCCACGTTGATGTGTTGATTTGAAGAATTCGATAAGAAAATGAAGGCTTGATTGTTTTGCGTCTCATATTCAGCGAGGTCAGTAAGTTGTCCACGCGTAGAGAAAAGGTTGGGCATTTGTTCTTCCTAGCCGCAAAGAGGCGTTTATCAAGAATGTTGGTGACGTCACTGAGTGCTGGGCTATTGATGTAGCTCCTTGTCCTGGAATAGTACTGTAGTGAGAGTTTGTCTCTCCGGAGCGGAAGAGGAAGCTCGTTAGCAAGCAAGTTCAGGGATTCGATTGGTGTGGAACGGAACGCACTGGTTGTGATTCGAAGAGCGTGGGTTACCGTGAAATTTTCTGGGTTTGGGTAGTGGGATAATTATAGATTCCCGTCATTGATCGGGAAAAAAATGGGTTTGAGTACAGAGTGTTGAACACTTTTAATAAATGCTCAAGGGCGTCATCTGGGAGATTTTTGATCGTGTTGATGTGTACCCGGTCTGGCCCAGGTGAAGTTTCACGTGTATGGTCTTGAGCGCTTTGTAGTTCGTGGAGGGAGAAAGGTTTGTTGTAGGGCTCTTCGTTTCCAGAAGTAAAGTCAAGATGTTCGCTTTCCCGCAAGTTCTTCTCCCGTTGTAAAGTAGCCGTGTAGTTTGTTGATTGTGAAATCTGGCTAAACGTCTGAGCTAGTTTATTTGCGATTTTCGCGTGAGAAGAATGAGTTCTCCCTTCGTCAGAAAGGATGTTAGTAGGTCGCTCGGTTTTCCTTGAATACGACAAATTATTTCCCACACCTGGGAGAAGGGTGTTTCGATTGATAGTATTGATTAATTGAGCCCAGCTTTCACGTTTCTTCTCCACTAGAAGTTTTCGGTATACAGCAGATGCCCTTTTCAACGCTACTCGGTACCTGGGTGAACCGTGCGCGTCGGTAGGCTTGGTATAGCTTCTCACGATTATCTCTTGCATCTTGCACCTCTCGGCACCACCATGGTTCCGGAGAGAAGGTTGCAGGGGCATTTTGCGGAATGCTTGCCTCGGCTGCAGCTTGAAACTTTTCGTATAGTTGGGCGACGATTTCGTGTTCCGAAATGTTTTCGGGGATGTTGTCCATATCACTCCACGCGATATGTACTGAGTATTCCACCCAGCTTGCTTTCAGGTAGTTGAATCGAAGTTCTTGTGGGGCAGGGTTTCTTGGTTGGTTGGTAAGAAGCGATATGATGACTAAGTTATGGTCGCTGTAGTGTGTTGCAATGGGGGAACATATGGATAAATCGATGTCAGTTTCACTTTCGGGGGTGATTCGGGTGAGTTGAGAAGGACCAGGTTGAGAGTGTTTATGATGTTAGCCATTATCACTCCTCTGCGGTCTGTTCTCACGCATTCCCTTGTTTCATGGTAGCTGTTGAAGTCTCCAATGAGGAGTATTGGTGAGGGCAGTTGGTCTAGCAATTCGGTCATTAGTGTTCCCGAGAGGTCATGGCTTCGTGATGAGTAGCTAGCTGTATACCACTGTTATTGGCCTTGAGACGCATATCTTTATGGCGATAGCATGGAGTTCAGCCCTCAGGGGAGATGGGAAGTGAGGTACACTTTGATGGATCATATGCGCCACTCCGCCGTGAGCGGTCACGTTGGTGTGGCCTTCGCGGCGGTATATGATATATTGAGGGATTATGAAGGTGGCGGTCTCTCGGAGTTTGATCTCTTGGAGACCTATCACCAAAGGTTCATGTGTGTCGATTACGGATAGTAATTCGTCTTTCTTGTTTCCGAGTCCCCGGCAGTTCAATGGAGTATTTTGGTATTTACTTTGAAGGCTGTTCGCACTTTGACCTGGATGATCTAAAGTGGTCGCCTATTTGCTGGAGCTGTTGTGGTGCTCGCGTTTTTGAGTAGCCCAGCGGTTCAGGGTCAGGAGTGTTCACGGAATGGTCTGCTGTGGTTGGTGCGGGCGCAGCTGCAAGTGCTCTTGCGAGGAGACGAGTGTGTGTGCTCTTTTCGTTTGCTTTGTGAGCGAATGCTCTCTTTTCCTCTGGTAGCCATTTTATCTGTGTGGGCGGTTGTGTGGAGTGGGTGGAATTTGGGCCAGGTAAGATGACTGGTTGTGCAGAGGTCTCGCGTATGAGCTCTTCGAGATAAGCGATGTCAGCGAGGCCGTGATCGTTCTCGCTGGTGGCGTGTTCGTGAGTCGGGTTTGTTAACGGGGGATTGTGTTCCTCGCGGTGGTTTTCCACAAATGGAGCCGCATTTAAGACAGGTGGAGGTAGTTTTGAGTTTTGGTCCTAACGGACTCTTATTTGAGAGTTGTTACTGATTTTTTTACGCAGTGACGCCTTGGTACCTTTATCTCTTTGCCTCTTCGTTTTTAAAGTAGTGAGCCTTGCTGTGTGGTCGACTACGGGGGATGCATCCATTTCGTCGTCCTCCTGGTCTCTGCATAGATAATTTCTAGGACTGTGCGTCTCTGGTAAAAGGGCGGTCGCTGGGCTGAGTGAGGTAGCACTGCCAGGTTCTGATGATGTAGTCGGGGGAGTTTGTTTGGATTGTCGATTTGACGGCTTTGGCATAATTGAGGCGGGTTGGGTTATCGTCTATCCAGATTATTTGTTGGTCCATGTGTCCTAAGCAGTCGCGGTCGCCGGCCTCGTGGAAACATGAGCGCAGTGAGTGGTATCATTAATGGTGGCGGGCTGTGTAGTATTTTCTGTCATCTCGCCAGCGTACTTCTTGCAACGTTGGGGTGTATGTGGCTGGCAGTATGCGATGACGTGGCCGTATTCAAGGCATTTTCTGCACATTAGGGGTTATGCTGCAAAGGGGTAGATTTTGGTTCTTCCATATTCACCCGGGATTACTATGAATTCCGGTGGGTCGTGTCCCTGGAAGGTGATTTGGTATGCAGTTGAACTTGCGTTACGTGATTTTATCCATGTTGCTTGACGGACTTCGGTAACTCCGTAGTCTTCAGCTTGACCTTCAGTGAAAGCACTGAGGTCGGTTGTAGGCGAGTAACGGGATGTGTATATTATTTGTTTGGTATCGTTGATGGACGGATGTATTTGAACTGTAACTTTGAACATGTTTATGTGGGTAATTTTTCGTATAGCGTTACATTGCTCACGTTCTGTGACGTAAGCCAGATATTTATTTCCCTGTCGTTGTTTTTCTTCCGGTTTTCCTCCTAGTTGTTCGGTGAGTGACTTCATCATTATAAATAGATTAGTTGAAAGGACAACTCTGCTTGCACCACTTACATTGAACGTTATGAGGAAGTGGGAGGGAAATGGTGCCGATCTTCTCTCCCGAGATGGAGGGTCATTCTGGGGAGCGCACATCGGGACCACAGCCTCTCGTCACCCGATCCCGTGATCTATCTGGTATTGGAGGATCGCCCTCTCCGTCTCCTCCTCTGGGCAATCTCTGTGTCCGGTGGGGTGTCCGTCTACTTTGCAATAAGAACAGTGCTGTTCCTTGGACTGGCACAACTTGGGACCTTCCCGTTTGTCGTGGTCGTCCTGGGAGCAGTATGAACATCTATATTTACCTTGAGAGTGCCTCTCGTGTGTCCTTATTTCTGACATTTATAACATTGCATCGTACGTCTCTCAAATTCTGTAACCTTGGTTCTTGTGGCGCAGAAGGGAATGTCTAGATATTTTGGTGGAGTAGGGCAGTTGAATTTTATTTAGTATCAGGGTTGTGGCAGTCTCTCTCCTTAGTGTGATCTGCAGTGCGACCTTTGCTTCGACAACGCAATCTTCGTATTGAACAAGTCCAGTGATGTACTCCTCTATTTTCTCCTTCGGGATATCTTCAACGTAGATCAAACCTGAACTTGTAGAGAAAGTCGAGTGTGGCACTATTTTGCATGGCTTTCCACAGAGTCTGTTTTGGAGAGAATCGTGTCACTTTGAGGTTTTGTGTCTACTCTGATGGCAGAGTCTTCGTCGCCGCTGGTGGTGACGCTCAGGACTGGGCGGCCAGTGAAAGAGCCCAGCTCTTTTCGCAGATTGTATGGACAATTGTCCGGTCTGTCGTTGGCGTTGAACGTTATCTTCAGGTGTTCGGGAAATGTATGTTTATTTTTGAACAAGTTGTGTCCATTGAATGGCGTGTATTGCTTCCTCCTTGCAGCCCTTGGAGCTCGGTTGGGGTTTTTGTAGGGTTATGAGTTGTCGAAGTTGTCGACGGACGTAGAGGTGGAGGCACTTGCGTAAGTTGCGGGTTCTTTAGTTAGTTGGTTTTTACTAGTTCGTGGATATGGAGAAAAATGGTCATGACATGACTCTCGAGTGTCGTTAGACGGTCGTCAATTGTGCTAGAGAGCCTGGTCGCTTGGCTTAGTAGTCTCAATATTTCCAGGATGTTCCTGGTTAGCTCGTCGATGCGGTTGTCGCTCCGGTCGTCTTCTGCTGCTGAGGTGGCGCTGGTCATCTTGGAGAGGCTGACGCTCTTGGCCGTTGGAATCTTGGTCTTCGGCACTTTGGAGAGGATGCTGGTCTGTCCTAAAGGGAGTTTCTTTCTACTCCCCATCGGCCCCCTGGTTCGCGCCAGGGGCCAGGAAGTTAACTTTAGAGGCCTCTTGACCAGCTTAACTTATATTAAACTACGTTAATTTTGAAGTATCACGAACAGTGAAAGGTCCCAGTACAAACAAGGGACCAGCTTGTGATATCTAAGGGGTTCTCAGTAGCAGTTATTATTTGGCACGGGAGCGTTGACACACAAATTCCGTTACGCCGTCAGGTCGCCTACCATCGCCTCGATCGATGCCGGGCTCACGGATCGTACCAAAGCCGACATTGCGTAGCACTCGTTCAATTATGTTATTCAGAGCCAAATGTCTTGGATGACGACCTCCACTGTAAAGGCACGAGAGCGCGTGAGTGCCGGACTCATCCATACGCTGACCGCAGCGGCAGAGCTGCGGATAACACACCTACGCACCCACTCTGAGCACAAGAGTAATTCGAAGTGAGTCAGTGTCCTATGAAGTACCCATGGGGCGGCAGGAATTACTTCTAGCCAAGAACCGCTATCGTGACTGGTTGGTTACAAGGCGAGCTGGCCGGGTGCCGGGCTCTGGGCTTCGCACCGCTATAGAGGGCGCCGTTGTAATTCAATTTAGGTTTTCAAAACGTGTTGCGGAAAACAGCTACCCGCTACGCGCATAGCTTTGGTCTTTCTATCCTTTAGTTAAAAGATATGATTTGATTTGAGCCTCATTTCAACCGGAGCCTCAACGTGAGGCTCTTGTGAAAACCTACCTGAATCAATGGCGCGACCGTCATTGATTCAGGTAAGTTTCACGACCTCGCGTGCGGGAAGATTAGTCTTGTCAAGATGAAATCAAGTACATATTTCGACTGTGACACATTCGCGTACTAGCGCGTACAAGAGAGTAAAGAAATAACGCGTATCTTCGTTCATGTATTGTTATCTCTATCCGAAATAGGGTGGATTTTGATTTGATGAGCCTCAATCCCACCAGAGCCTCAACGTGAGTCATGATAGGCTCCCCCGCAGGGCGCGACCGTCGTTGATTCAGGTAAGTTCGCACGGCCTCGCGTGCAAAAATATTAGTCATGCCAAGATGAAGTCAGTTCATATTTCAATTGTGGCATATTCGCGTACTAGCGCGTACGAGAGAGTGAAGAGTTAACGCGTATCTTCATAAAATGTTTTGTTATTTCTGTGCGTAATGGGGTGGAGAGACCACCTCACTTGCACAGGTGTTTGAGGCTGAGACAGCTTCGTATAGTCCGGTGTGTTTCACGAAGGCGACCAGCTTTTAACGGTAGGTTGGGTCCGTGAGTAGGCTTTGTAGGTTGCCCGGGGGATTTAGTAACGCTCGTCGGACTTCCGCGAGTGCGTCGCAATCCATCAGTAAGTGTTTCACGCTGATAGCCACTTGGTGGCAACAGGGGTAAGGTGGCGCGTTTGGTCCTACGTCGACTTCTATCAGGAGGTTGGGAGTTATCCATGTGTGTACCATTCACAAACGGTTGATGAACACTTGGTCTTTTCTGTTGGTGAACTTTGTTCCCCATTCTCCGACTGAGGGTTTAACTGAAATCATTTTTTGTCCACTCTGCTGCCACAATCAATCCCATCGGGATATTATATGGGTGTTGATGATAGGGAACCAGTCCCGGTAATGTATTGCGAAAAGTTGTTCATGGTGAGTAGATGCCAGTTCAGCAAGAGAGTCCGCAAGTTTGTTTCCTCTTATTTCCGCGTGCCCAGGGATCCAGCAGAATTCCACTGCCTGACCCGTCTCGGTCAACACAAAGAGATCTTGCTGCCTCTTGCGTAGAACTGGATGTTCGTATTGCAGTGTTTTAAGATGGGTCTGGCAACAAGGGCAAGGTGGCGTGTTTGGTCCTGTGATGACATCCATCAGGTGGTTGTGAGTTATCCACTTGTGTCCCGTACACAAGCGGTTGATGAACACTTAGTCTTTTCTATTGGTGAACTTTTTTTCCCATTCTCCGACTGAGGGTTCGACTGAAAGCATTTTTTGTCCGTTCTGTTGCCAAATTTCATCCCATCGGGATGTTATATGCGAGTTGATGATAAGGAACCAGTCCCGGTAAGATATTGCGAAAAATTGTTTTTGGTGAGTGGATGCCAGTTCAGCAAGCGAGTCCGCAAGTTTGATTCCTCTTATTCCCGCGTATCCGGGGATCCAGCAGAATACAACTGCCTGACTTTTCCAGGACATCACAAAGAGATCGTGCTGCATTTTACGTAGAACGGGATGTTCGTAGTGCAGTGTTTTAAGCTGAGTGAGGACACTCAGACTGTCTGAGAATACGACGTATTTGCGGAAGCGATCTGTCTTGGCAATAGAAATTGCTAGTTCGAGTGCTTGGAGCTCCGCAGAGCACACGGAGGCCTCTTGTGGGAGGGTGGCTGAGAGTGGGATGTCCCGCACACAGCGGCAGCTCCCACTCCATCCGCGGTTTTGGAGCCGTCAGTGTATAGATAGCGGTGCTCTAAATATTCTTCCTCAAGTAATCTTAGGAGTTTCTGCCGGTACGCGTTGGTTGAAGTAGTTGCTTTTGGGTACACTTGCAGGTCTAGGTTGACCGGTGGTGGGTTGATCACTCATGTTAGTGTGTTAATGTGAAGAATTCGGTAGGAGAATGAAGGCTTGAAAGCTTTACGATTGATGTTCAGCGAGGTCAGCAGGTTTTACAAGCGCAGGGAAAACGGTGGGCACATATTCTTTTTAGCCACGAAATGGCGCTTATCGAATATGTTGGTGATGTAGCTGATGGCCGAGTTGTTAATTTGACACCTAGTCTTAAAATAGTATTGTAGCGAAAGTTTGTCTCGCCAGAGCTGAAGTGGAAGTTCGTTAGCGAGCACGTTAAGGGATTCGATTGGGGTGGAGCGGAACGCGCCGGTTGGTTAAAAGAACGTTTACTAATGTGTGAATTTTTGTCCTGTTACATGAAATGAAGGAGGTAGTTCAGCATTATTATTTACAAGTAACGAAGGGTGCGTAATGTGGTATTGTACATGAAAATAAGAAATGATTTGGCAGTTCCATATTAAATAATGGTACCTTCATTTGGTAGGTAGAACGACTTGTGGCTGGTATGAAAGTTAGCGGATATGAAAGGGGCTTCTCTGACTGAGGTATGATATGCAGGCTCGCTGTTAAGAAAAGGTCCTCTCAGTGCGAGTAGAGGCACATCTTGTGACTGATGTGACTGTTAGCGGACATGAAGAGGCTGCATGCTCTGACGGAAGCAGTAAAAGAAATTTGCACATGATATAGAGCCCCATAAGTAGATATAGATCATATTATCAGATTGTTGTCTACAAAACCGGTTACGCTGCATAGTCTATAATACAATACGTACAGTAGTGAAAGAAAATTTGTTTATTGTTAGTCTATACCCGAAAAATTAACTCGACTTTTCCCTCGTGGAATTTTATCTCATATAGAAATTTCTTACGGTATTCTGTCTAGTCAAAGCTTCTTCATGGATAATATTAATTTAATGTCCGATGGGTTCAAATATGAAGGGAAAATGATCATTGGATTTTTTTCTTAATCCTCAATCTTTAACAATTTTTATTTCGCTGCTGTACAGTAGGAAAAAAAAAGTCGTTTATGATTAAAGATTAAGAGAAATGTTCAATAATAATTTTCCGCTCGACATTTGAACTCCTCGAGGAGAATATCCATTAAATATATCCATAGAGAAGGATTTTCCAGCTATAACAACTTAAGAAATATCCATAAACGAATTTACTTTCGCCACTGTACATATATTACCTGATTGTTTTAAGAATCAATTGTGATTTTCCCATAACATAACCCAAATAATGATTTCCCTGGCCTTGAGTTTGATTGAACATTTATTTTTAGCTTGGAGTATCATGGAAAATTTAATTTGCCCTGCAGATGTGAATAGAATTGAATAGGTGACAGAACATGTCCAACGGTGAATTATTCGAATTTATGACGCTTCATAATTATTATTGCTGCAACGTACGAAACAAATCAAGACAGGTGTTCATATCAAATTAAATAAGCAGCTTGACTTAAAGCTCTCGAGAGTTGAGTGTGTCGTTTCGAATGAACTGTTGGAAATGTGTGAATGTGGCGCAGTAAATAAATGTGAGTGTCGAGCAGTGTATGAATGTGAGTGTCGAACAGTGTAAAAATGAGCGTTTCGAGCAGTGTAAAAATATGAGTGTCGATCAGTGTAGAAATGCGTGCGTCGAGCGAAGAATATATATGAGTGTCGTTCAGTGTAATAATAAGAGTATTGATCAGTGTAACAATGCGAGTGTCGATCAGTGTAACAATGTGAGTGTCGATCAGTGTATAAATGAGAGTTTGGATCAGTGTCACAATGTGAGTGTCGATCAGTGTCACAATGTGAGTATCGATCAGTGTAAGAATGTGAGTGTTGATCAGGGTAATAATAAGAGTATTGACCAGTGTAACAATGTGAGTGTCGATCAGTGTAAGAATGTGAGTGTTGTTCAGTGTAATAATATGAGTATTGATCAGTGTAACAATGTGAGTGTCGATCAGTGTAAGAATGTGAGTGTTGTTCAGTGTAATAATAAGAGTATTAATCAGTGTAACAATGTGAGTGTCGATCAGTGTAACAATGTGAGTGTAGATCAGTGTTACAATGTGAGTGTCGATCAGTGAAAGAATGTGAGTGTTGTTCAGTGTAATAATAAGAGTATTAATCAGTGTAACAATGTGAGTGTCGATCAGTGTAATAATGCGAGTGTCAATCAGTGAAACAATGTGAGTGTCGATCAGTGTAACAATGTGAGTGTCAATCAGTGTATGAATGTGAGTGTTGTTCAGTGTAATAATAAGAGTATTGATCAGTATAACAATGTGAGTGTCGATCAGTGTAAGAATGTAAGTGTTGTTCAGTGTAATAATAAGAGTATTGATCAGTGTAACAATGCGAGTGTTGATCAGTGTTACAATGTGAGTGTTGTTCAGTGTAATAATAAGAGTATTAATCAGTGTAACAATGTGAGTGTCGACCAGTGTAACAATGTGAGTGTCGATCAGTGTTACAATGTGAGTGTCGATCAGTGAAAGAATGTGAGTGTTGTTCAGTGTAATAATAAGAGTATTAATCAGTGTAACAATGTGAGTGTCGATCAGTGTAATAATGCGAGTGTCAATCAGTGAAACAATGTGAGTGTCGATCAGTGTAACAATGTGAGTGTCAATCAGTGTATGAATGTGAGTGTTGTTCAGTGTAATAATAAGAGTATTGATCAGT
>SDVV010026516.1:0-12247 GCA_016164225.1 Gammarus roeselii | reverse complement strand
GTTAGACTTTTTGCCTGATTTTATTTCACGATGTTAATTTTCCTTAGAGCCTCAGGAAGCTGCCCCATTGGTTGTAATTTTATCGGTGTTCAATATTCCTGCCTTGCAGAATGCTGGCTTCCTTCAGGAGTCAGCATCCCCTCCTGCCCATGCTCCTTTTTCTAGGTACATTATTCACCGGATACTATTTGCATTGCTACCCCTGACTATTGATTTAGAGTACATTGACCTTATACCTCAACTTCATTCACCTTCCAACCACTTCTAATTTAGACTTCATAGGGAGACAAAGGACAACTTGTTTGTCTGACCTGCGCGGTAAGCACGGTTACAACAGGAGGTGTATATAATCCGTTTGGTATCGTTGAAGGACGGATGCGTTTCAACTTCAACTGAGTTTATTCATGGGGGTAATCTTTTGTATAGCGTTACTTTGCTCATGTTCTATGACGTAGGCCAGATGTTTCTTTCCCTGTCTTTGTATTTCTTTTGATTTTCCTCCTAGTTGTTTGGTGAGTGACTTCATCATTATGAATGGGTTGACTGAAAAGGAAACTTTGTTGGCGCCACTTTCCTTGAACGTTATAAGAAAGTGGGTGGGAAATGGTGCTGATCTTCTCTCCCGGGTAGGAGGGTCATTTTCGGAAGAGCGCATCGAGACTACAGCCTCTCGTCGCCCGACCCCGTGATCTATCTGGTATTGGAGGATTGCTCTCTCCCTCTCCTCCTCTGGGCAGTCTCTGTGTCCGGTGGGGTGTCCGTTTTCTTAGCAATAAAAGCCGTGTTGTTCTTCGGATTGGCATGACTGGAGGTCTTCCCGTTTGTCGTTGTCGTCTTGGGAGCAGTATGAGCATCTTTGCTTACCCTTACAGTTTCCTCTTGTGTGTCCGTATTACTGGCATTTATAACATCGCATCGGACGTCTCTCAAATGGTGTAACCTTGGTTTTGGTGGCGCAGAAGGGAATGTCCAGATATTTTGGTGGAGTGGGGCAGTTGAATTTTAGTATTAGGGCTGTGGTAGTCTCTCTTCTTGGTGTGATCTTCGATGCAACCTTTGCTTCGACAACGCAGTCCTTGTATTGAACGAGTCCAGTGATGTACTCCTCGATTTCCTCCATCGGGATGTCCTCAACGTAGATTAAACCTGAACTTCGTCGCCGCTGGTGGCGACGCTCAGGACTGGGCGGCCAGTGAAAGAGCCTAGCTCTTTTCGCAGAGTGTATGGACAAATATCCGGTCTGTCGTTGGCGTCGAACGTGATCTTCGGGTGTTCTGGAAAGGTAGGACTATTGTTGAACAAGTTGTGTTCATTGTATGGCGTGGAGCTCGGTTGAGATTTTGGTGAGGTGAAAAGTTCTCGAAGTTGTTGTCAGACGTAGAGGTGGAGGTACTTGTGTGAGTTGCAGGTTCTTTAGTTGGTTTGCTCTATATTAGTTCGTGGATATGGAGGAAAATGGTCTTGACATGACCCTTGAGCCTTGCTAGGTTCTGCAGTGAAAACTTCCACTTCCTGTTCAGTGGGGCCGGTCGCTTGGCTCAGCAGATTCAGTATTTCCTGGACGTTCTTCGTCAACTCGTCGATGCGGCCGTCCCTCCGGTCGTCGTCCGCCGAAGTGCTGGTCATCTTGGCGAGGCTGATGTTCTTGACCGTTGGAATCTTGGTTTTCGGTGCTCTGGAGGATATGCTGGCCCCTCCATAATGGAGTTTCTTTCGACTCCCCATCGGTCCCCTGGTTCGCGCAAGGGGCCAAGGGGCTCACTCTCGCTGGCCTATAAGCTGGCTTCAGTGATTCTACAGTTAACGTTACACGACCACAAATATATTTAATCAAAGCAAACGTGCGGTTGAAGATCCCAGCACAAACTAGGGACCAATCAGTGCTAGAGTGGGGGTTAAAGTTAACACACAAATTCCAGTGATGTGCAGGGAGCGCAATGAACTGATGTGCAGAGGGCGATGGAGTGATGTGTGGGGAATGCAATGAACTGATGTGCAGGGAAGGCGATGGAATGATGTGCAGGGACCGCAATGAGTTCATATGCAGAGAGGGCGAGGGAGTGATGTGCGATGAACGCAGTGAACTGATGTGCTGGAAGGGGCAGGAAGTGCAAGACTCATACTGCATTGTTTGCAGTAGGCAGTCTAGTGTAGGGGTGAGGTTTTTGGGTGTGTGGCTTACCAAGGCACAGAGAGAGAGTCTGCGGTTTGCTCGCTTCTCAACTTTAGATGGGGATGCCGGGCGGGGAGGCCAGTGAGGAAAGTTCTAACCTTACACTGTTTGAATAAAGTAAAGTGGGCCTGATTAGTTTATTAGACATATAAACACTGTATTTAAATGTGACACACACTTTGTTGAATGGTCCGAAAAACAGTTTAAATTGGCTGATTTAGCATTTGCTGTGTGTTAATGTTAACACAGCAAATGAAGTGACCTCCTCTATTATATATCAGGCAGAGGATGACTAGCCACACACTACCTCACCCCACGATCGTCATTAATGGAGTGCGCGTGTTTTTTCCAGACTTGCATAGAAAGGGGACCAACACACAGCTACAATCCACAGGTCATAATCAACATGGTGCACGGCTACAACGTTCGGAATGAATACCTCATTCATTATAAACACAATATCCTTATCCAGATACTGTATCACCCCTCACAGCACAATAGTCAGCAACGTCAATGAAGGACGATGCAACAGCAGGCAGCAACCACGTCTCACTGATGGCTAAGACATCAATACTCTGCTTCAAAAGTGACTTAGAGATAAAATCCACTTTTATTTGCTATGGAGTTGACATTAACATGTCCCACTTTTAAAATATTAACATAGAGTGAAAAATTGCTGGTGTTCAGCACTGATGAAAAATTTGATCAGGGTCTTCAATACCTTGATCATAAGCACCACCTCCCAGACAGACGCAGCAGCACCCCAAACAGCTGCAACAAGACCAGCTGCAGCAGCACCACGACCACATGCAGCACAACCACGGCCAGCAGCAGCACTATCACGGCCAGCTGCAGCACAACCAACTGCAGCAGCAGCACAACCAGCTGCAGCAGCCCCACGACCAACCGCAACACCACCACGACCAACCACAACAGCACCACGACCAGGAGCAGCATAACCACGACCAGCTGCAGCAGCACCACAACTAGCTGCAGCAGCCCCACAACCAGCTACACAACCAGCTAGAAGCCCCGCAGGTCACCACCCTAGAGTAGTTGCCCCGAAAAACATACCGACCAGCGGACACTGCCTTGCCACAAGGTCGAGCATATCCAGCACCGCAGGCCACAGCTGCCAAAGCCAAGCCTCCTCCACGCTCACTCTCCAACAGCAGGCTTCTCCTCCTGAACAGTTCCTGGCGTTCTTTGTAGGTCCTGTCTCTGTGGACAAAGACACTTATGCACCCATCCATTCCGATCAGTTTCCTTGCATTCGTGAGTATCTCATTCCTGACATCATCATCATCATCATCATAGATCTTGGCTCTGAACATCCCAATCTGATCACAAACTATGCTGACCTCATGAAGGGCACATACAAACTCTATCAACCGCTTCTCCACACCCTGAAAACCAGTCTTCACATCTGTCACACTTTCACCCAGGCCTCTCAAAATAACATTCTGTTTGCGCTTCGTATGCTCCTGAACCTCACGCATCTCTTCCCTGACAACTACAGTAAGTTGGGCAGATCTGGCAAATTGCTCAGATGAAGCCTGCTCAGGAGTATGAGGTGTACAATAATGACTCTGAGCAACCTGTGCATTGCTCATCAACGTTCGAACCTGTGCACCAGAAGCCCCAACCGCCACAACCAGTTGATTAAATACTGACTTGCCCACCAACGTGCCAATACTGCCAATCAAAGTTCTCCTATTTTTTTATTCACATCAATTATTTACATTGCTCTATCTTTTATATTTACATCAAACTATTGATTCCCAAATAGCTAAAACTGTGAAAATTCTAATTAAAGTGCCTACAATTGCCTTTATTCTATTGCTGAAAATTGCTTTCTATCAATCATAATTTATGTGAAATGCAACAATCAGTGATCTTTAAATATGTCTGTCAATATGGAGCCAAATTGAGATTAATTTAATGTAGCTCCTCATTACTCTTCTCTTAAATAGCTAAAATACAGAACAATGTGAGGCAGATTCACCCAGAAAGCGGGTGGCAGACAACACAGCATAGCTCATACTCCTCTCATTCATGCACTTGCACACAAACACATAAAAGCTAGCTTTTTAGCACTGAAAAGTCAGGCCAGGACCTGGCAAGATCATAGGTGGTTCAAGATCAGTTTTGGCAGCAGCATCTAACACCTTCTCTTGTACCCTTCTGTTACATGATAACCAGGCTATTCCCCACACACATCCATCATATTTCTCAACAAGACACCAAGGGTGAAGAAGCACATTAGAGCAAAGTCAGAACTCATTCATTTACAACAATTTTTCTGTGATGCCTATCCATTGCACACTCATTTGCCAACTCTGCACTTATCTCTTGCTTCCAAATGCTGGCTTCACGCTGTCTATCCACCCAAACTTTGGTCTATCTTAAGGAATATGTCCAATCATCTTTGCGAGAGTGTAAGTTGAGGGGCTACCGGCCGGACCCTTTAGCACAAAAGGGCTAAGTTGTGTGAGTGTGAGCGTGTGAGGTGCACCTTGCCGTCGGCCACCCCCCTTTCTGGGGGATGCGGCCTAGTGTCTATCTGTATGTATCTTTGCCTTAATCACCTTTCCACCTATCTCTCAACATCCATCTTACCATGTGCCCAAATCACCTCAGAACATGTGAATCAATTCTGTTCACTAACTTGTTCACCATCCCCATTTTAACATGAAAAAAAGATTATTGAAACTGTCCCTCAGCATCACTCTGTAACTTTGCACTTGTAGGTGGAACAATCACAGTCCACTTCAATTTATGCATCCCAATTTTTTTTTATCACAAATTTAATTCAATGAAGGTGAGTGATGAAGGTATGAAATGTAATAATTTAGTCTACACTTGAATATTTTGCAATAAACTGGTAAACAGAGAAATGTAATTTGAATAGAATTTTCTTGTAAACAAGGCAAATTTATACCCAAAGATAGGTTGGTTGATTATGAATGGGGAATGGAATATGTTATTCGCAAGTACAGGAAAGATATAAGCCATTCTGATGACAATTATGTTATTCACAGGTACAGGAATGATATATGCAACTCTGATTGCAATTATAAGTTAGGTAATCATAGTAATGCAACTATTATCAATAATAAAGAACCTGAAGATGAACTAGGCACAACTGCACCAGTGGCCTCCTCCACTCCTTGCAGCACAACAATAGAAACATACCACACGGGGGTGGCGATGCACTACCTGCCACCCAAGCCATAATTTAGATAGATATAAAAGATAACACCATTCCCCCGCACCAACACCCAAAACCGTTCCACTTATGAGGGGCTCTTCTCTGCGTCCGTCGGCTTCACTGACGGCGGCTCTTCTGCCCGGGCATCACCTGTTCTGCCCCGGTCTCCACAACACACACCCCCTACCATATCCCCCATCTCCACACCCTGTGGCCTCAACACCACCCCTTACAACAACACAGCAACCCCAACCCAATGCCAAACACCTAAGTAGCTATATTACAAATGAACACAAATGGCATCAGTAGAAAACAAGTCAAACTAAAACACTTCTTACACAAACATCACATTCACATTGCTTTACTCCAGGAAACAAAACTTAAACCCTCCAAAGCACCAAGTTTCCTGGGTTCACGACACTCCGTCACGACCGTCCTAACAACGACGGTGGTGGTGGACTCATTACACTAGTACATAAATGTCTCCACTTCACCAACGCAACAGCCTTTACTATTGCACAACTTTCCCCTGACCACACTCTGGAACTTCAGTCACTACACATACAAATTCACTAAAAACAATATAGTATATTCAACATATACATCCCTCCATTCAGTTCATGTCCACCTCACTATATGCCTACCTAGACTAGCTTAACACAACCACTAACAAATTCCCCCTAGGTGATTTCAACAAGAACAACCTCTCCTGGTTTGCATTACAGAGAGGTGACTGGAAGGGCAGTGTTCTTGTTGATCAGCTGGATACACTTATCACACTAAACAAGGAAGACACACTACCTGGTTGTGTCGTTGGTGGTGTTGTTGGATGTGGCGGTGGGGTTGCTGGCGATGCTTTGTCCGGTTTGGGCGGTCCTGTTCTTGGTAAGGGTGGTTGTTCTGTGGTTGCTTGAGGGGGGCAAGGTGCATAATTTTACTTTGAAGTTTGGACAGGTAAATGTAAATTCTCTCATGAACAAGATGCATTGCTTGATTGATTTGGTCGGGTCCTGCACCTTGGATGTTGTTGCTGTGAGAGAGACTTGGCTCACTGACTCGGTTCCTTCATCCTTCATTTTGTTGGAGGGTTTTAATGTTGTGAGGGGTGAAACTGACGGCGCTGTTTGCAAGCATGGTATTTGCTTGTTTGTGAAAAAAGGGGTTCGTTTTGTTGAACACAACCATGAAGGCCCTAATGTTGCTGCCATTCACTTGCTGGATGTTGATGTCTGGATGTTGGCTGTCTACCGTCCCCATCTTATGATGAGGCTTGCAATTCTCAACTCATCCAGCTGATCTCTACCTTTTGAGCTGAAGATCCTTGTTCTGTACTGGCAATGGGCGTATTTAACGCCTTGAACCATCAGTATAGAATTTTTGCCATCCAGAGTCATGATCAGTATGAGGAGCATCTCATGGATCAATTTTGCGAATATCCAAAGCTCTTTCACTCATACATCCGCAACCAAAAAAAAGGGTCGTTTAACTGTTGGTCCTCTTCACGCTGCTGGTGGCAAGAATGTTCACTGCCCCCAGGTCATGAGTGAAACTTTGCTGATGCGTTTGCTTCCATTTTTGTTGTTGATGCTCCTCCTAATCCAGTTCCTAATATGGTCTTTCATGGAGGGATACCTGATCCAGTTGTCACTCATCTCAGGTGCTTAGCGTGTTGTTGGCTCCAGATGCTTCGTTGGCAATGGGGCCAAATGCCTTACATCCTAAGCTTCTGAAGAGTTGTGCAAGTGCATTGTTGGGGCCTTAGTTGATTGTATCTCAAAGGTCATTACTTTGAGGAGTTCTTCTAGGCTTGTGACTGGAGTCAATTGTGATCCCCCTGTTCAAGGGTAAGACAAGGTATGATCCTCTGAAATACGGCCCTGTCGGTCTGACCTCAGTGTGCTGCAAGAATTTGGAAAAGATTGTTTCTGGTCTGGTTGAGTTTCTTGAGAGTAATGAGATTCTCTCCAGTCACCAGTTTATATTCTGGAAATTTTGGTCTACTGGGGATCAGCTTCTCATGGCTTATTCGGATGTTTCAGACTGGGTGGATGATGGCTTTGTTATGGATGTTGTGCTGCTTGATTTTTAAAAGGCATCTGATGAGGTTTCTCATGATGCGTTGATTCACAAGCTGAGGGAGGTGGGAGTTGGGTCAGTTTTGCTTGGCTGGATTTGTTAGTTTTAGGCTGGTCGTTCTTTGAGGGTTGCTGTTGGTGGGTGTTGAAGTGAGTCAAGAGAGGTGGTTAGTGGTGTGCTGCAGGGTTTAGTGCCAGGCCCTGTGCTATTTTTGATCTACTTCTATCACATCACAAACGGAGTGCTGTGTTCTTTTAAAGCATTTGCTGACGACTACAAGCTGTACCTTCAGTAAAAGAGGGTGAAGGAGTCTACAGTTGCTGGTGTGTCATATCTGCAGCCAGATTTGGACAGAGTTAGCCCAGTTGCTTCGTCTTGGAACTTAAGGCTGATCGCGTAGAAGTGTGTGGTGTTGAGGCTTGCTCGTGGGTTTGCTGAGTGGACTGATGAGAATCCGCTGGCTCAGTACTATTTGAGTGGGATTCCATTAAGTTTGTTCCATCCTTCAAGGACCTTAGTGTATTGGTTGATTTAAAACTGAAATTCCATCATGTCATAGAGGTGGTGGGTAAGGCTTCAGGATTAGCCAACAGCCTGCTGAGATCCACCGTTTGCCATAGTCCTCACTTCATGGTGTTCCTCCTAGTGACGTGCATCAGGCCTCTCATGGATTGTTGTTTGTCAGTGTGGAATGTGAGCTTTCTTGGGGATTTGAGATTGCTTGAGTCTGTGCAGAGGAGACTGACAAGAAGTATGGATGGTCTGGCTGAGTAGTAGTTGCTTCCATGTTCCACCGGAGTCCCAACGCAAAGTTAATGCAGACTCCCCCGTAGGGATGGTCTGGCTGAGTTGGATTACTTTTTCGGGCTGAAGCAGCTTGGCTTATTTTCTGTAAGAGGAAGGTTTCTCTGGGCAGACTTCATCAAATACTGGAAGATCATCTGCAGGTCAGATGGTGGAGCCAACCTCGGGGGTATTTTTTGGAGAGCTCCTGATGCGAGAACACGAGGCCATCCCTATAAGCTTTTGATGCGGGCTTGTAATACAGACATCAAGAGAAGATTCTTCAGTTGTGGAACAGCCTTCCAAATTCTGTGGTGGAGTCAATTCCCTGGCTGCATTCAAGGCGTCGCTTGCGGAGTTTCTGGGTGATGTTCTGTTGAGTTTCTTTTGGTTGGAGGGAGATTCTTTTGTAATATGTTGGTATCCTAGCTTTGGATTCACCTGCTGGATGCGCCACCTCCCCCCAACCTTCTTTTTATGTATATATTGCTGTGATGCTGGTGTGGTGGGTTGTGGTGTGTGTGTTTGTGTATGTGTGAGTGGGTATGTGAGTGACACACATGACACACATGTCAGTGGGTTCCTGGGCCCTGGGCTGTGCACTGATCGTGACTCCTCTATTGAAGGGAAAGTTGGAGTTGGACAAGCAACAACAACCCTTTATAGCCACACCTTTCCTTACCATGAAAGATTTTGTTTGATTTTTTTCAGTTTTTTGTTAATTTATTTGCTTAAAGAATCAAAACACTGCATAGTACAACAATATCACAAATTATTTACAATTCACTGTGACAAAATTCACTATTAGTGAATCTGAGAATCATAGAATCTAAATTCTTTAATAAAGAAATAAAATCAAATTGTTCAGAGTGAAAAAAAAACATTGCTTACATGACATAACACTCGAGTACTTGTACAGACTACCGAGTACAGACTACAGAGTACGGATAAATTAGTACTTACTATATTTAGTACAATAGTAAGTAGCGTCAACCGGGATGATTCTCCCGCTGTTGGCAACCCAGGGTGACTTCCAGCACCCTTTTGGGAGGCAAAACGTCAGAAATGTCACCAATTGACTACAGGACTTGAATAAGCAGATCTTTGATAGTATCAGCTACTTGTAGAATTTGATATGTGCACCAAATTCAAGAAAAATTGCCAAAGTGAAGTGTTTTTCAGATGCCAGTCAACTTTAGTTTGGAAAAAATTGATGTTTTGCAAACTTTGATGCTGTGGCTACAGTTCCCAATGGATTGTAGCCATATTTACAGCGATACTTGGAATTTGTTGTAGTTATTGCAAAAGAAGAATTCAGAAAGAAATATACACTTTTGTGAAGATCTAAAAATATACAACCGCAGGGAATAGCCCCAGGTGAAAAAAAAACATTAAGGGTGATTTTCTGCACCTATTTTGTTGGTGAATATTTTTGTTTTTCACAGTTGGCAAGTAATTGTAGATGTCACATACCATGACATCTAGAAGTAAATAACCCAAATTGATGACACCACAGCTAACATACATGACATCTAGAAGTAAATAACCCAAATTGATGACACCACAGCTAATTTCAGAATGTGTAGCTAATTTTATAATGACCCCATGTTTATAACCGTGGGGACAGGCCCAGTTGTTAACCTATGGCACACAGGAACAAACTTTTTAAATATATTTTTGTATCAAGATAACAATACCTTACCTTGCATACCTTGAATCCATGTTAATGCAATTTGTTTGCTCTAGAATTCAAGAAATCTATCATATTTCACTCGTGTTTTTATGTAGCTATTGTTAAAAATATCATTTTTTCATAATATTAGCTCATTTACGGATACTTTAGGGTCATAATTAGTTCAGGATGTCGAGAAATGACTTCCAGTAAAGTTAGTTTGCAATCATTTAAAAAAACTTCTTCTTTTTCCGCAGTAAATCCCAAAAAAAATCTCTTCCACTGTCAACAACCACTGAGGCAACTTATATACACTAATATAGGCATGCTCTTCCTATTGGTTTCCACAATCCAGTAATTTGCATTTCAATTATTGATAAATAGAGGGTGTGGGGAATCCCCCCCCCCCCTTTGATGGGAGAATCACCCCCAATTAGGAGCCATAGCATGCTGCATGGCTTCTTGTAAATAACTTTTTTTGATTGATGATAGAATGTTGAAACTTACTGTGCTTCATGATGTGTAGCTATACACACTGTAAATATGTTTCTTGCCGCATACTTTTTGAGTTATTTCAAAGTATGCAGAAAATGCGGGAGGTCACCCCGGTTGACGCTACCTATATTGCCTATTTTTTCATGGTTTATAAATTTCATAAATATTGTTTTATGCATTCATCCAATTAAGGCTTCTGCTTATTGATTTGTTTTATGCTTTGATTTCATAGCTTTATTTGCATTCATCATTATTTATTCATTTTCAATTGTTTCAGTTTCCTTTTTTATGGGTCTTATTTGTATGCTCCTTTGGGTAGATTAATAATCATTTGTTGTCTCTTATAGGTTTTTCTTGGTATAATTCTGTTCTTGCATCATGCCTTTTGAATGCATGATATGATTCTGCACATTAAATTGAGTTGTACCTTCTCCTCTAAATTTATCCTCTTGTATTATGTACCTTTCAGGATTACCAAACAGTTTCTTACGTTTGTTCATACCTTTGCAGCCTCCCTAGGGCTCAGCATACTCAATCGTCAGGTTCTTACCTTTTATTCTTGACTTTGCAGCCCCCCCAAGAGCTCAGCATACCCCATCGTCAGGTGCACCTAGCGAGGAGAGGCCAGCACAGCCATGAGCGCCAGCACCTACTAAGACTAAACAGAACAACAACGGGAAGATGCTGGAAGGGATATGGACCATTGTGTTCCAGGAAACGAACCCAAAGCCACTGGCATGAAAACCCAAAGCACAACTACAACCCAGCAGAAAACTAGAAAAGCATATACATATACACATATCTATAAAAAAAAAAAACAAGCAACAGGACGGATCACACCACAGACTCGCCAACACGACTGGGAAACCAAGACCTTAGCACTCAAACAACCTATTATCCATAAACTCAGCCAACCCTGCCTTGAAAGCAGTAACGGTAGCAGACTTGACAACAGCAGCAGGCAGTTCATTCCACATCCTAGTGCATCAAACATTAAAAAAGCTCCTTGCCACATCCACAGAGCAGCAGGGCATCAAGCAACCTTTGAAACAGAATGGAGAATTCAAAACATTCTGTGTCACAACACAGAGTTCTCCAATACTTTTTGAGGTCACTTTTCAGTAGCCTGCCCTTGATTGAGTTCAAATTGCCAGTCATCAGCCTGTCATGTAGGACATCTCAGACAGACCATGCACCTGTTTGGTCCACCTCTGAACAGACTCAAGCAACTTCACATCCTGCACATGACCAAGATACCACACACAGGAGCAGTTATCATGAATGGGCCTGACATGTGCCACAAAAAATATGACCATAAAATTTGGACTTCTATTAACTGTCGACCTAAACAATCACTACAAAATCAGAAAAACCATGAACCTCAACAAAACCAGCAAACCGAGCTCACAAGCCAAGTCTCACCAAACACAAACACCTCCAGCTTATTTTCTGAAATGATATCTATTTTGTTAGTAAGACTGTCGACATTTGCCTGGCCAATGTTCAGCAATGAAAACTGGGAGATGGACAACTGCAGAGACCCTCAACAATTGATGGACCCAACACTGCAGCACCACCATACCGTCCACCCACAGCACCGCGGCGACGAACAGCAGCCCCCTCAATGAGAACGCCCCCGCGGCCACCAGGGCCGCTACCGCGGCCACCAGAGCCGCTACCGCAGCCACCAGAGCCGGTACCGCAGCCACCAGAGCCGGTACCGCAGCCACCAGAGCCGCTACCGCAGCCACCAGAGCCGCTACCGCAGCCACCAGAGCCGCTACCGCAGCCACCAGAGCCGCTACCGCAGCCACCAGAGCCGCTACCGCAGCCACCA
>SDVV010026515.1:0-12248 GCA_016164225.1 Gammarus roeselii | reverse complement strand
CAGGACTGATACGGTTCATTGCATTCACGGAGAGTCAGGACTGATACGGTTCATTGCATTCACGGAGAGTCAGGACTGATACGGTTCATTGCATTCACGGAGAGTCAGGACTGATACGGAGCATTGCATTCACGGAGAGTCAGGACTGATACGGTTCATTGCATGATACGGTTTATTGCATTCACGGAGAGTCCGGACTGATACGGTTCATTGCATTCACGGAGAGTCAGGGCTGATACGAAGCACTGCATTTACGGAGAGTCAGGACTGATACGAGCAATGCATTCACGGAGAGTCAGGACTGATACGGTTCATTGCATTCACGGAGAGTCAGGACTGATACGGAGCACTGCATTCATGGAGAGTCAGGACTAATACGGTTCATTGCATTCACGGAGAGTCAGGACTCTAGGTTGTACAGAACAATAATGATGACTAAATGTAATTCGTTGTCTTTATGGGAAGGTTGTGAGGAATATGTCCTTCGTTACAATGATTTTGTTTTGCGTCCAAGGCATTTAGAGATCCCATTTGAATTTGGCTTCGAATTCTTCTAGAATGTTATAATTTCGAATTTTGCCTCACCCAAATGAGGACAGACGATTCCATTGCAGAATAACTGTTTTGCTACTGCAACAAAATGTGGTCAACAAATCTGTTAATTTGCAACACAATTGATTTCAATATGTGATGCAAGATATAAACATAGACTGTGATGATTTCTACTTTTGAGTGCAAATGTTACGCGTCGCTGAGTGGTATTGAAAGACGGAAAACTTGATGCATCGTTTTAGATGTACGGGGAACCTCCTCTATATTTGTATGAGCTCCTCTATTTACTTGTATGAGCTCCTCTATATACTTGTATGAGCTCCCCTATATACTTGTATGACCTCCTCTATATACCTGTATGAGCTCCTCTATATACTTGTATGAGCTTCACTGATCTTAGAGATAATACTCTAAAGTCTTGCGTCAACAACGCTCAAACTACGAGAGACTAACTGAAAAGACCGTAAACACAGTGACAATAATAATAAACCTTGTTTCACGAAGTGTTCTCGCTTCAAAGTCTTCATTAAAATAATCTCTGGCCTGCCAATTACCTATTACAGCCTCGGCCTGGCGCCGGGAGACGGTGACCAAGCGTTTCGTATTAGGATTTGCGATCTGTGTAGCTGATTTCAGTCCTGGTATTATATTGTACAACCACAGAGAGCCCTTCTGCATGCAACTCTGGTGGCTGCTCGTTGGTTAACATTTTTGGATAACTGTGTGGCCTCTGATCTCTATTGAATCTACAGTGTTGCCAGTTGACTCTATACTATGTTGGCCTTTGACTGTATTGACTGTGTTGCCAGTTGACTCTATACTATGTTGGCCTTTGACTGTATTGACTGTGTTGCCAGTTGACTCTATACTATGTTGGCCTTTGACTGTATTGGCTGTGTTGCCTCTGTTCTGTATTGAATCTACAGTGTTGCCAGTTGACTCTATACTATGTTGGCCTTTGACTGTATTGGCTGTGTTTCCTCTGATCTGTATTGAATCTACACTGTGTTGCCAGTTGACTCTACACTCTGTTGGCCTTGGACTGTATTGGCTGTGTTGCCTCTGATCTGTATTGAATCTACATTCTTATGCCTCTGATCTGTACTGAATCTACACTGTGTTGCCTCTGATCTGTACAGAATCTACACTGTGTTGCCAATTGACTCTACACTGAGTTGAACTTGGACTGTATTGACTGTGTTTCCTCTGATCTGTATTGAATCTACGCTGGGTAGCCAGTTGACTCTACACTGTGTTGGCCTTAGACTGTATTGATTGAGTTAAGTCTACACTGTGTTGACTCAAAACTGTGTTGACGGTTAATACACTTTGTTGACTGTTAGTTGACTCAGGACTGTGTATTGACATTGGACTGCATTGACACTGGACTGTACCGACGTTGCACTTAGTTAACTGTGTTGTCTCTAGACTGTATTGACTCTGGACTGTGCCGACGTTGCACAACGTTGACGTTGCACTTAGTTAACTGTGTTGTCTCTAGACTGTATTGACTCTGGACTGTGCCGACGTTGCACTTAGTTAACTGTGTTGTCTCTAGACTGTGTTGTCTCTAGACTGTGTTGATTCTGGACTGTGTTTGCCCTCCACTCTGCTGACTCAGCACTCCTGTCAACGTACCGGACCGCTCGTGAACGGCCGAGAGCAATGTCCCACTCCGTGCGCCAGCTGCGCCACTCACCGCGCCAGTTGGCCGTGTATATCCCATCAGAATAGTTCTAGTTCCCAGTTCACTAGAAGCGCCATGAAAATGAACAGTGAATGAAATGAGCAGTGAATTTTAATGATGAATTCACAGTTCATTTACATGAGCCTCCCAACTAAATTGTTGGTATGTTCTCTCTCGCATGACATGAATATAATGCTTCCCCTACTCGCTTAAATCTTCCCTTGAATTATTGCCTGATTCGATTCATTACAGCCCACAATAAACCGTGGCTTAACCCTCCCCCGCCCGTCTTTGAGGGCCTTTTGTCATACTCCACTCCTTATTAATTGCAGGCCGAGACTCACTGGAGAGGTCTCAAGTCCTCTACAGTGAAGCTCTCTGATATTTATTGGCATCCGACGGTGTAATTACTCTGACCGATAAAAACCCTTAATGTTTCCTCAGTGAAGGCTAAGTTTTAGGAGAATTTCGATAGGTTTCGTATTCAGGCAGAAATACACCAACGAGCTTGTAATGGAGGGGCAGTGGGGGTGACTGGTGGAGGATTTCGTTATCAGGGGAGCGGCGGAGAGAAACGAACCGATAAGTAAGGCATAGAGCTTTAAAGCTGTGCTGCCGCCTCACCACGGCGTGGTGGGATGCTGCTGCGTCACAACAGCTGCTGGTGATGCATGCTACCGCCTCAGCTGGCAGTGTGGGATGCTCGCACATTGCTGTGGTGTGATGCTGATTCGTCGCAACGAGGCTGTAGGTGGTGCGTAATGCCCTCGTTGGAATGGTGTTTTATTACACCAGCTATAAGTGATGTGCTTTGCCACCTGAGCACGGTGCTGTAAGTTGTTGCTGCATCACATCAACTTTAATGATACCTGCTGCCGCTTTAGTACGGCGCTGTGGGAGGCTGCTGCGTCGCACCCTATTTAGGTGATGCGTGCTGCCACCTCATCACGCATAAATGTGGAATGCTGCTGCATCACACCATCTGCAGGTGGGGGGTGCTAGTGACTCTAACTGCGATGTGAGGTACTGCTGCGTCTTACTAGCTGTGCTGTATGATGATGGGCGTTGCTGCCTCAGCGCTGCTCTGTGGGATTGTGCTGCGTCACACCAGATGCAGATGCTGTTTGATCACGCTGCTCGGATGACGTCTATTCTGTTGTTGTTTTATTTATTCTGTTACAGGATCAAAATGGAATGCATTCGAGTAAACATTGCAGGAATTCGTGATTGTTGTCCCCCAGTCCCAGCGGGGAGACGGTTCCTTACACAGTGCCAATGTTTTTTTAAGGGGGATTACGAGTGGCATACATCATTCGAAAGTTTCGAACCCTGATGCCAAAAGAAATGTTTGCCCGTCCGTCGGTTATGTGATGGCGTTGTAACGCTTTCACCAAATCGCAAATACTCCTGAAGGTATGGAATAATCATGACATGCAATACATCATTTGAAAGCTCTTGTAGAATACTATCGCATGCAACAAACAAATATAGGAGATTTTCTTAATAAAATGATTGTTACAAAGTAATCATTACACGCGATACATCATTTGGAAGAACTTGCGCAGTACTTCAATCAGATGCGTTTCTTTCGAAATTCGAATTGAATTACTATTTGAATCAGTGAGACTTCTACGGTTACAAAATACTCATGACAAGTTTTATTTTTGAAAAAAATTATTCTACAGGCTCTAAGTTATCATGGATGAATTGCATCATTTGAAATGCCATGTGAAGTATCGTGATAAAGTGAATATTTCAGAATTCTAATTTTAAATCTTACAATATTATAATGAAGGAAGTTTTTTATCCTGAAAAAAATTGCCCAATTCGTAAAGAGAGGAATATTGACGTCAATATTCCTTCCTCGTAAAGAGAGGAGTACTGACGTCAATACTCCTCCTTCGGAAATTGAGGAGTGTTGACGTTAATAGTTCTCTCTCGTTAGGGGAGGAGTATTGACGTTAATACTCCTCCCTCGTATTGGGAGGAGTATTGCCGTTAGTTTTCCCGCCTCGTAAGGGGATGAGTATTGACGTTAATACTCCTCCCTCGTAAAGAGAGGAGTAGTGACGTTAATACTCCTTCCCCGTAAGAGGATGAGTATTGACGTTAATACTCCTCCGTCGTAAGGGGAGGAGTATTGACATTAATACTCCTTCCTCGTATGGGGAGAAGTATTGACATTAATACTCCTCCCTCGTAATGGGAGGAGTATTGACATTAATACTCCTCCCTCGTGAGGGGAGGAGTATTGACATTAATACTCTTCCATCGTAAGGGGAGGAGTATTGCCATTAATACTCCTCCCTCGGAAGGAGAGGAGTATTGACATTAATGCTCCTCCCTCGTAAGGGGAGGAGTGTAGACGTTAATACTCCTCCCTCGTGAGAGGAGGAGTATTGATATTAATACTCCTCCGTCGTAAGGGGAGGAGTATTGACATTAATACTCCTCCCTCGTAAGGGGATGAGTATTGACATTAATACTCCTCCCTCGTAAGGGGAGGAGTTTTGACGTCAATACTCCTCCGTCGTAAGGGGAGGAGTATTGACATTATTTCTCTTCCCTCGTGAGGGGAGAAGTATTTACATCAATACTCCTCCCTCGTGAGGGGAGGAGTATTAACGTGTGCCAATCCATCGATTTAGAAACAATGTCCGCAGATCTCATCCATCTTTGCGGCGCTGGCTGCGATGTCTGCCAGCACAGCTCATCTTGCTGAAGCTGGCGTTTGTAAACTCTGTCACCAAGGCCCCATCATGCTTGTGTACTAACGATCAAAGCGCGATGTCCACCGTTGCTACGATCGCTATGTGGGAACAATCTGTGGAGGTAGTTATAAAATAATAATTTAAAAATATTTATTTTAAGTAAATCTTGTTCACAAATCATCCATTATTTTACAAGGAACGGACGATGCTGGGAGACATGATGGTACCGCTGTGCCGGACGATGTTGGGAGACATGATCGTTTCGCTGTGCCGGACGATGTTGGGAGACATGTTCGTACCGCTGTGCCGGACGATGTTGGGAGACATGTTCGTACCGCTGTGCCGGACGATGTTGGGAGACATGATGATACCGCTGTGCCGGATGATGTTGGGAGACATGATCGTTCCGCTGTACCGGACGATGTTGGGAGACATGTTCGTACCGCTGTGCCGGACGATATCGGGAGACATGATCGTACCGCTGTGCCGGATGATGTTGGGAGACATGATCGTTCCGCTGTGCCTGACGATGTTGGGAGACATGATCGTTCCGCTGTGCCGGACGATGTTGGGAGACATGATCGTTCCGCTGTGCCGGACGATGTTGGGAGACATGTTCGTACCGCTGTGCCGGACGATGTCGGGAGACATGATCGTACCGCTGTGCCGGACGATGTTGGGAGACATGATCGTTCCGCTGTGCCTGACGATGTTGGGAGACATGATCGTTCCGCTGTGCTGGACGATGTTGGGAGACATTATCGTTCCGCTGTGTCGGACGATGTTGGAAGACATGATCGTACCGCTGTGCCGGACGATGTCTGATTGTTTCTCATTTATAATTCTATCTTCCTAGAGTGATATCGAACTCCACGTATGTGATTTCTAAACAACTAACGTAGAAAATATCCTTTTGTTCTAGCCACACACTCGCCTAGACATTAGTCATCCTGTTTTGTTATGGGTGTTCTGTAGCGCTTGTGAACTGAGACTCTATGCGGCCAACTGCCTCTAATGAAGCAAACTGAGGACATACGAGAGTCGACGGTGTTCAAGATGTTGATGACGGCAGTTTTCGTATTAATGTGTTTTCAGTGTGAGGATCTCTTGGTTCGATTGTTTTTTGGAAGTTTGTAGGCTGTTTGAACAAAATTTAAAGCTACGGACTACAGCATTTCAGAATGTAGTACAGGCACTTCTGATTAGAGATGGCCTGATAAAGGACAGTCTGATGAGTTGATGCAGAATTCCTAAGAGGAACCACCCGTTTGAGGTGAAGAGGAACCACCCATTTGAGGTGAAGGGGAACCACTCGTTTGAGGTGAAGGGGAACCACTCGTTTGAGGGGAATGGTATCCTCATCATTGGAGCTTTTATGCGAGACCTGTCACATAAAATAGTAACCACACTCTCCTTGAAGGGTCATTGCGCCGCATCGACGCCTTCGACGGATCGACTTTCCGTCGAAAGCCTCATTATATACCTAAAACGATACTTTCTCCACTCCACTGCTGGACTATCACCAATGGTAACATTAGCAGTAATAGGAACTGTGTTACCCAATTGAAATGAACGCAGTCTTCAGAACAAGAATTGAATTTACGGAAGGGAACCTCTAAAAGTCTACGCACTTTGCTACCCAAATTTAACTTACTTTTACATCACAATCCCCTAATACATTGCCTTGTTATACATAATTATGTTTCCGATAACATCAGAATCCCCTGATACATTGCCTTATTTTACCTTTAAAAGTATACGAACTTTACTAACCAAATTTAACTTACTTTTACATCACAATTTCCTTATACATTGCCTTGTTATACATAATTAGGTTTCCGATAACATCAGAATCCCCTAATACATTGCCTTGTTTTACCTAATTATGTTTCCGATAATACTGCTTTGTTTTACAGAAGTATATACCTTGCCGATATTTGAATTTTTTCACTCAGATATCCTGCAGTAAAAATATTTGAAATATTGCAGAGTCCGATTGGTGCTGCATTGTTGTAGGGTTGCTGACCAAACAATAATTTCTTCCGATTCATTATCTTTATTGCATCCCTGTATTTATATTTTCTACCTGCAGCTTATGCCCTGTTCCGTGTTCATGGATGCATCACTTGTCGAGTTAAGGGGCAATTTTCAGGAGGCTCGAAAGCTTGTGGCGAGAATTAGCGAGCTTGTGATCTGGGCCTTTGTCACCCGTTGAAGAATATTCCTGACCTACTCACCTCTACAAGAACAATAAACATTGATATTTGCACGAAATAAATTGATTCTTCGATAACTTCGAAGCGTTGAGGCTCTAGTAAAGTAAGCTTAACCGACATCTTCACAACTTGAATTAAATTGTAAATTGTTATTGTAGCTCCATCTAGTGCTGAATTGTTTATGCGACCCTAATTATATAATTGAAACAACACTGTTACTTCGTACTTTCACGCTGACAATTGTACATGTGCGACCCTAAGGGAATACAAGGATGTCTCAGTGGGTAGGTTGTCATGTACGACCCTAGTGGAATTCAAGGATGTCCCAGTGGGTAGGTTGTCATGTGCGACCCTAGTGCAACCCTATTTTAATACAAGGATGTCTCAGTGGGTGGGTTTCCTCCCCGAATAATCGTAACTAAGCATCGACCGGGACCTTTCCCTTAAACATTAGTCCATGCTCAACAGCTAACCACGTGCATGTCGAGAACCTGCAGTCGCGTGTCTACGCCTGAACATTATTAATGGCCTCAATGTCTGCAGTGTTTGCTTCCTTTCAATTGGCCGGTAATTTGTTTGTCAGGTTCCAGTGTGTTGTTCGCCGTTCCCCTACCCTACAGTACTGGCTGGACGGGTCGATGCGGTTCCTGACGGAAGCTCCTGTCGGCATTGTGTCGGGCAGCTCGTTACGAAGCTCCAATGCATCAGCCCGACGGCTTATCGATCCCGACCGCCTCGGCCGACAAGGGGAAGCAACCCCCGTGTATGAGGTTACCTGTGCAACAAAAGATAGACCCAGAGCAGGCGGGTGATGAGCTCATGGCTCAGCGTTATAGACCAACAACATTATTTGTTGGGGCCCAGCATCACAGACTGTCAACATAATTGCTGGGTCCCAGCATTATAGACCGTCAGCATTATTGTTGAGGCCCACCATTATACACCGGGATCAGCATTATAAACCGTCAGCAATACTGCTGGGGCCCATCATTATTCACCGGGCTCAGCATTATAAACCGTCAGCATTAATGTTGAGGCCCAACATTATACACCGGGCTCAGCATTATAAACCGTCAGCATTAATGTTGGGGCCCACCATTATGCACCGGGCTCAGCATCATAGACCAATCAGCATTAATGTTGGGGTCCAACATTATACACCAGGCTCAGCATTATTGTTGGGGCCCACCATTATACACCAGGCTCAGCATTATAAACCGTCAGCATTATTGTTGGGGCCCAACATTGTAGATCGGCAGCATTATTGTTGGGGCCCAACATTATTGACCGTCAGCATTATTGTTGGGGCCCCAGCATTATAGACCGTCAGCATTATTGTTGGGCCCAACATCATAGACCGTCAGCATTATTACTGGGGCCCAACATTATGCACCGGGCTCAGCATCATAGACCGTCAGCATTATTGTTGGGGCCCAACATTATACACCGGGCTCAGCATCATAGACCGTCAACATTATTGTTGGGGCCCAACATAATAGACCATCAGCATTATTGCTGGGCCCCAGCATTTTTGCTGGGCCCCAGCATTATAGACCGTCAGCATTATTTGTGGGGCCCAACATCATAGACCGTCAGCATTATTACTAGGGCCCAACATTATACACCAGGCTCAGCATTATAGACAGTCAGCATTATTGTTGAGGCCCAACATTATACACCGGGCTCAGCATCATAGACCGTCAGCATTATTGTTGGGGCCCAACATTATACCCCAGGCTCAGCATTATAGACCGTCAGCATTATTGTTGGGGCCCAACATCATAGACCGTCAGCATTATTACTGGGGCCCAACATTATACACCAGGATCAACATTGTAGACAGGCAGCATTATTGTTGGGGACCAACATTATACACCGGGCTCAGCATCGTAGACCGTCAGCATTATTGTTGGGGCCTAACATTACAGACCGTCGGCATTATTGCTGGGCTCCCGCATTATAGACCGTCTGCATTATTGTTGGGGCCCAACATCATAGACCGTCAGCATTATTACTGGGGCCCAACATTATACACCAGGCTCAGCATTATAGACAGTCAGCATTATTGTTGGGGCCCAACATTATACACCGGGCTCAGCATCATAGACTGTCAGCATTATTGTTGGGGCCCAACATTATACACCAGGCTCAGTATTATAGACAGTCAGCATTATTGTTGGGGCCCAACATCATAGACCGTCAGCATTATTGATGGGGCCCAACATTATACACCGGGATCAGCATCATAGACCGTCAGCATTATTGTTGGGGCCCAACACCGTAGACAGTCAGCATTATTGTTGGGGCCCAACATTATACACCGGGCTCAGCATCATAGACCGTCAGCATTATTGTTACGGTCCAGCATTAAAGACCGGGCCCAGCATTATAGACCGGCCTCAACAATAGTGTTGGGGCCCAGCATCATGGTTCGGGCTCAGCAACATTGTTGGGGCCCAGCATTACAGACCGGGCTCAGCTATATTGTTTGGGCCCAATATTACATACCGGGCTCAGCTATATTGTTGGGGCCCAGCATTACAGACCGGGCTCAGCTATATTGTTTGGGCCCAATATTACAGACCGGGCTCAGCTATATTGTTTGGGCCCAACATTACAGATCGGGCTCAGCTATATTGTTGGGGCCCAGCCTTACAGACCGAGCTCAGCTATATTGTTGGGGCCCAGCATTACAGACCGGGCTCAGCTATATTGTTTGGGCCCAATATTATAGACCGGGCTCAGCTATATACGTGACACTGACGTTTCATTCCGTGGTAAAGTTCAGGCCCAGCATTACAGACCGGGCTCAGCTATATTGTTGGGGTCCAGCCTTACAGACCGGGCTCAGCTATATTGTTGGGGCCATCATTACAGACCGGGCTCAGCAATATTGTTTGGGCCCAAAATTACAGACCGGGCTCAGCTATATTGTCGGGGCCCAGCATTACAGACCGGGCTCAGCTATAATGTTGGGGCCCAGCATTACAGACCGGGCTGAGCAATATTGTTCGGGTCCAGCATTACAGACCGGGCTCAGCAACATTGTTGGGGTCCAGCATTACAGACCGGGCTCAGCAACATTGTTGGGGCCCAGCATTACAGACCGGGCTCAGCTATATTGTTGGGGTCCAGCATTATGCAGCATTATGTAGCTCAGCATTATGAACAAGGCTCAGCATTGTTGACGGGGCTAGGCATTATGAACGGGGCTCAGTATAATTGTTGGGAGGCTCAGCATTATGGACCCTGCTCAGCATTATGAATTTGGCTCATCATTACGGCTGTGGCCCAAAATTAGGGTACTGTGCATAGCTTGACATTGTTATGGGACTCATAGTTATAACACGTGGCTCAGCAAAATAGACTGAGCTCAATATTGCGAAAAGGGCACAGTTTTAAAGGCAGAACTAGACTTATAGGCGGCGCTCATCATTGTAGACCGTGATAAGCATAACGAAGTGGACTCAACATTATACCGCGACTCCGCATTAGGAACGGTGCTCAGCATTGTGGACAGAGCTCAGCATGGCGTACAGGACTCATCATTGTAGACCGTGATAAGCATAACGAAGTGGACTCATCATTATACCGCGACTCCGCATTAGGAACGGTGCTCAGCATTGTGGACAGAGCTCAGCATGGCGTACAGGACTCATCATTGTGGAGAGGCTTAGCTTTATAGACGGTACTCTTCATTTTTGTTTATTTTAGCTGGTGAGGTCAGAGCTGAAGTGTCGATGCGTGACTACTTGCATCCATGACGTTGCTATTCCGGGTGCAGAATCCGAGACTACTTGCATCCGTGTCGATGCTATTGATGAGCTCAGAGCTTTAGTGTCGATGCGTGACTACTTGCTTCCGTGACGCTGCTATTCTGGGTGCAGAATCCGAGACTACTTGCATCCGTGTCACTGCTATTGATGAGCTCAGAGCTTTAGTGTCGATACGTGACTACTTGCTTCCGTGCCGCTGCTATTCTGGGTGCAGAATCCGAGACTACTTGCATCCGTGTCACTGCTATTGATGAGCTCAGAGCTTTAGTGTCGATGCGTGACTACTTGCTTCCGTGCCGCTGCTATTTCGGGTACAGAATCCGAGAAGGTGTTTGGTGTTTGCTGCGCTGGGTCGTCTATGGTCGATGCTATGGATGAAGATGCATTAATGTCATGTGTTTCGTATGCTGTGGATACTAAACAATGCTACGTGTTTCAGGAGCTGAAGATGCTTTAATGTCATGTGTTTCGTATGCTGTGGATACTAAACAATGCTACGTGTTTCAGGAGCTGAAGATGCATTAATGTCATGTGTTTCATATGCTGTGGATACTAAACAATGCTACGTGTCTCAGGAGCTGAAGATGCATTAATGTCATGTGTTTCGTATGCTGTGGATACTAAACAATGCTACGTGTCTCAGGAGCTGAAGATGCATTAATGACATGCGTTTCATATGCTGTGGATACTAAACAATGCTACGTGTCTCAGGAGCTGAAGATGCATTAATGTCATGTGTTTCGTATGCTGTGGATACTAAACAATGCTGCGTGTCTCAGGAGCAAACGGCAACAACTATCAGATGTTTGGCAACCTGCAAACAGTTATTGGCGAAGGACTTTGAATAGACCACCGGTTCTTCAAATGATAATTTCCATGCCGTTTCACTCTTCGGTAGTCAAAACAAGCTCTCGCTCAAATACTTAGGCTCTGTTTGCTCGGCGCAGGCCGTGTCTATGTATTTGTGCAGGAGTTGTTTTAACTACTGAAGAGTGAAACGGCTAAAGCTCTCTCCTAAGGTTTTGTTGTTGTTGTTGGTGCTAATGCCCTGACGCTCCGAATACTATTTTGCCACGTGTTATTTGTTATTCTACAGGACTTAACGAAATTTCGTTTATTCATTGTTCTTCGGGTTTTATTAGACGTTTCTGTGAAACTTTCCCCACAAAATAATCGCCGTCAAAGGTTTATTGGTAATAACATAGAAATAAAAGAATAATTTTGAATGTGTTGACTATGAACATTCTTGCAAGGGATCACAGTACTCCCAACTGAGGGTAGACACACACACACACACACACACACA
>SDVV010026514.1:0-12248 GCA_016164225.1 Gammarus roeselii | reverse complement strand
CCTTTAACCTGCCACCCAATTGAGATGTGCTCCAATATGGGTGATTCCCTGTAATCTACCTTTAACCTGCCACCCAATTGAGATGTGCTCCAATATGGGTGATTCCCTGTAATCTACCTTTAACCTGCCACCCAATTGAGATGTGCTCCAATATGGGTGATACCCTGTAATCTACTTTTAACCTGCCACCCAATTGCTTACAACTTTTTAATCAAGCGCTGCACGTCATGCAATACCTTCTCTGGTGTATCTCCAAGGGTGGTATCATCGAGGTACCAGACATTGAATTCTGACTCAAAAGTTCGGGCATCCTCGTCAACCCACAGAGAGAACAGAACTGGTTCAAATGTGTCACCTTGCTGAATTCCAGTAGAAAACTGCAACACTTTTTCACCGTATAATAGAATGTTGATGGTTGCGAATAGGCTTGCCAAAGCAGACTGAAGGCGCCGAGGTTCCGAACAGTCTGAGAAGCCATCTCTTTTGATACTGGTAGAAGCGTTGCACATGCCAATTTTAAGAAAAACTTTAAAAACCGTTTATGGCAGTTATGTAGTCATTACTTTGATTCGGCAGCAAAGACGCGGTAAAATTACAAGACGAACCTGACATTTAAATATTTAAACTGTAATCATAGACGCTTAGCTTAACAAAGTTTACCGCAATAATACTCGTGTACTCTATCAGCTCGAACACAGGTTGAGTGGAGTTCTGGTCGCAATAGAGCCTCTAGAAGACTTGCGTGACTCTCCTCATGTTTGCTTGGTACTCTATCAGCTCGAACACAGGTTGAGTGGAGTTCTGGTCGCAATAGAGCCTCTAGAAGACTTGCGTGACACTCCTTATGATTGCTTGGTACTCTATCAGCTCGAACACAGGTTGAGTGGAGTTCTGGTCGCAATAGAGCCTCTAGAAGACTTGCGTGACACTCCTTATGATTGCTTGGTACTCTATCAGCTCGAACACAGGTTGAGTGGAGTTCTGGTCGTAATAGAGTGTGTCTGACACACTTTTCTGACACCATGTTACTAAGGGATTGTACCGGTCTTCACGCGTGTCTAGAAAAATTATCTGACACTATCTTATGAGTGTATGTAGAACACTTTCTTGACTCTATCTTGGCACTTGCTTGTCACTATCTAGCCGGATAAGGTAGGCATCCTGCTTCGGCTTTGTTATCTCTTAGGGCCAGGATGGTGTTCCACTACTCACGGCTCCTTGGCACTGCTCCTTGGTGTCCGCATCACAAAAGTCTTGGTTAGTCTGCTCGTCTGTGATCGCTGTTTTGTGTGTGAACTCTGTTGTACTATTTCGTGTTGAGGTTGAGGTGAAGTAGCGGAGTAGATTTCACTAATTATTATTCAATAACATTAACTTACCAACCAACAAGTATTCTTCATACAGTCCTCTAACTTTGTATGCTTGGATTACTGCACTCACACCGAGAATATTTCCTTATCGGGTTTTAACAGTTGAAATGTGCGATGACGATTTATATTTTTTGATCTTTTTGAATTTGTATTTATTACTCAATGTTCTTGTTTAACTGTGCATGCCGACAAGAATCCGTGTATTTCAAGCGGAAAGCAGCTGGAAGAAAATGAAGCTCGCCCACAACTCGATTTATTGTTTCGAGGCCAGTTTATAAGCGGCTAATGTTTGCTCCCCAGATGCCTGGAAGCCTGGAACTTCATCCAACACAAGTGCTAGTGGTGGTTGCTTATGTGCTCAGACTGGCACCGCTGATGTGCTCTGACTGGCACCGTTGATGTGCTCTGACTGGCACCGCTGATGTGCTCTGACTTGCACCGCTGATGTGGTATACATTATTCCTCAATTAGTTCTTGAGCGTAAGGAGCCCACCAATAACCGCTGTAAAGGTGAGTTCCCTTGTGATGAACACTGCGCGCGTTGTGACTGGTAATCATCAATAATGTTCAGCAATTGTTCGTGTGCACAAAACAATATTTAATTGCGTTAGGCACCGATCACGTGCTTATAGTATGTAAATGCGTTAGGCACCGTTCACGTGCCTATAGTATGTAATTGCGTTAGGCACCGTTCACATGCTTATAGTATGTAATTGCGTTAGGCACCGTTCACGTGATAATAGTATGTAAATGCGTTAGGCACCGTTCACATGCTTATAGTATGTAATTGCGTTGGGCACCGTTCACATGCTTATAGTATGTAATTGCGTTAGGCACCGTTCACGTGATAATAGTATGTAAATGCGTTAGGCGCCGTTCACATGCTTATAGTATGTAATTGCGTTGGGCACCGTTCATGTGCTTATAGTATGTAATTGCGTTAGGCACCGTTCACATGCTTAGAGTATGTAATTGCGTTAGGCGCCGTTCACGTGCTTAAAGTATGTAATTGCGTTAGTCACCGTTCACATGCTTATAGTATGTAATTGCGTTAGGCACCGTTCACGTGCTTATAGTATGTAATTGCGTTAGGCACCGTTCACATGCTTATAGTATGTAATTGCGTTAGGCACCGTTCACGTGCTTATTGTATGTAATTGCGTAAGGCACCGTTCGTATGCTTATAGTATGCAATTGCGTTAGGCACCGTTCACATGCCTATAGTATGTAATTGCGTTAGGCACCGTTCACATGCTTAAAGTCTGTAATTGCGTTAGGCACCGTTCACGTGCTTATAGTATGTAATTGCGTAAGGCACCGTTCATATTCTTATAGTATGCAGCGTTAGGCACCGTTCACATGCCTATAGTATGTAATTGCGTTAGGCACCGTTCATGTGCTTATAGTATGTAATTGCGTTAGGCACCGTTCACGTGTTTATAGTTGTCATAGTAAATAAATTAGTTCAGTGATCATTACGTTGATGGAGCTTTTCTCTTTCACATGTTAGAATCATGATCCTTCAAGAGGGAGAATCGGAAAGAATCCTGTGTGACGGAGTCTTGAATACAACCTGAGTGGGGATTCTTAAGAGTATCCTCTCCTTTTTGAGTGGGTCTTTGAGTCTCCTGTTAGAGGAAGTCTTGAAGAGTATCATGTGAAAATGAGACTTGAAGAGTATCCTGTTTGAGTGAGTCTTGAAGGGTGTCCTGTGTGAGTGAGTCTTGAAGAGGATCCTGTTTGAGTGAGTCTTGAAGGGTGTCCTGTGTGAGTGAGTCTTGAAGAGGATCCTGTTTGAGTGAGTCTTGAAGGGTGTCCTGTGTGAGTGAGTCTTGAAGAGGATCCTGTTTGAGTGAGTCTTGAAGGGTGTCCTGTGTGAGTGAGTCTTGAAGAGGATCCTGTTTGAGTGAGTCTTGAAGGGTGTCCTGTGTGAGTGAGTCTTGAAGAGGATCCTGTTTGAGTGAGTCTTGAAGGGTGTCCTGTGTGAGTGAGTCTTGAAGAGGATCCTGTTTGAGTGAGTCTTGAAGGGTGTCCTGTGTGAGTGAGTCTTGACGAGAATTCTGTTTGAGTGAGTCTTGAAGGGTGTCCTGTGTGAGTGAGTCTTGAAGAGGATCCTGTTTGAGTGAGTCTTGAAGAGTATCCTGTGTGTGTGAGTCTTGAAGAGTATCCTGTGTGGATGAGTCTTGAAGAGGATCCTGTTTGAGTGAGTCTTGAAGAGTATCCTGTGTGTGTGAGTCTTGAAGAGTATTTTGTGTGAGTGAGTCTTAAAGAGTAAGTACGTGAGTTTTCTCCATACAAACTCATTGAAACTGAAATGGATCCAATTGGACGATACAGCTGTGATAAAAAATTAACGATGGTTTACCACAAAATAGGTATATAGGAACAGAAGGTTCGACGGGCGAAAAGGACTAATGATGGTTTACCACAGAATAGGTATATAGGAACAGAAGGTTCGACTGTCGGAAAGGACTAATGATGGTTTACCACAGGTTAGGTATAGGAACAGAAGGTTCGACGGGCGAAAAGGACTAATGATGGTTTACCACAGAATAGGTATATAGGAACAGAAGGTTCGACTGTCAGAAAGGACTAATGATGGTTTACCACAGAATAGGTATAGGAACAGGAGGTTCGACGGGCGAAAAGGACTAATGATGGTTTACCACAGAATAGGTATATAGGAACAGAAGGTTCGACTGTCGGAAAGGACTAATGATGGTTTACCACAGAATAGGTTTAGGAACAGAACGTTCGACTGGCGGAAAGGCCTAATGATGGCTTACCACAGAATAGGTATTGGAAGAGAAGGTTCGACTGGCGGAAACGGCTAATGATGGTTTACCACAGAATAGGTATTGGAACAGAAGGTTCGACTGGCGGAAAGGACTAATGATGGCTTACCACAGAATAGGTATAGGAACAGAAGGTTCGACTGGCGGAAAGGACTAATGATGGTTAACCATAGATTAGGTATAGGAACAGAAAGTTCGACGGGTGGAAAGGAATAATGATGGCTTACCACAGAATAGGTATAGGAACAGAAGGTTTGACGGGCGGAAAAGACTAATGATGGTTTACCACAGAATAGGTATAGGAACAGAAGGTTCGACTGGCGGGGAGGACTATTGACGGTGTACCACAGAATAGTTATAGTAACAGAAGGTTCGACTAGCGAGGAGGACTAATGACGGTTTACCACAGAATTGGTACAGGAACAGAAGGTTCGACTGGTGGAAAGGACTAATGATGGTTTACCACAGAATTGGTATAGAAACAGAACGTTCGACTGGTGTGGAAAGGACTAATGAAGGTTTACCACAGAATTGGTATAGAAACGGAAGGTTCGACTGGTGGAAAGGACTAATGATGGTTTACCACAGAATTGGTATAGGAACAGAAGGTTCGACTGGTGGAAAGGACTAACAATGGCTCACCACAGAATGGTATAGGACCAGAAAGTTCGACTGGCGGGCTAAAATGCCCGGTGGTCAAACGCTCGCATTTTGTTTCCTGCATAATTAAAGCAAGTCCTATAAATGAATTTTCAAATATATTCTATTAAATTGTAACCCCCGGGCTATCGATATTAAAAACGAATAACATTACCGAAATTTCGATTCGGAAACTTTCAACTTCTGGAACACCCATCTCTCTGCTAACACTCTTTCAATACTTCATCTCTTAAGATTTACGACCTCCTTTTACCAAATCACCTTTTTCAGTGCCCTTTTGGTCAACATCATCAATATAATGTTACTACTCTCTTTATGAACCTCTCTAGCTCCTAACACCTTATGTTCCAGTACTCTTCCTGTTACCACATTCTTTTAATTCCACCCTCTCTGGTCACTCTCTCTCTGCCAACATTATCTGCCCCGCCCCAATACTCTTGCGCTTTAAATCTGAACGCCAACATTATTTTTACCCCGAACGTCTCTCCACGGAATGCAGGTCGCCAACATTTTTGCTTCCTTCCACCACGTCATTTGTTCTGTGGCAGAGCCATTTCCTGACCATGTCTCCTTCCCGCCGCTCCTACGAATGACACTATCTAGAGCCGTTTCCTGACCATGTCTCCTTCCCGCCACTCCTATCAATGACACTGTCCAGAGCAATTTTCTGATAATGTCGCCTTCCCATCACTCCTATCAATGGCACTATCCCGAGCTATTTCCCGATAATGTCTCCTTCCCGCTACTCCTATCAATGACACTGTCCAGAGCATTTCCTGAAAATGTCTCCTTCCCGCTACTCCTCTCAATAACACCGTCCAGAGCCATTTTCTGCCCATGTCTCCTTCCCGTCACTCCTATCAATTACACCATCCAGAGCCATATCCTGACCATGTCTCCCTCCGCCACTCCTATCAATGACACTGTCCAATTCCTGACGACACCTTCCTCTGTATTTGTTTCCTTATCATATCTAGACTGTGTTATCTGACCTGCCTTTGAATCCTCATAAGGAAAATCATTGACTTTCCGTACTAAAATAATCACTCTAATAACGCCTTTGTGAAGTTTAAGGCATATTTTCACGACAAACTCTAGCTCATGTGACAGCACATCCATTTTAGGCACCCTTCATCACGGTATCTCTTCTGTGAAGGAAGCGACTCATCTCTACCTTATACACATCTGCAAGGCCTGCCTGCTGGCAGATATCACCTTTCCACCATTGCCTCTTCTAACCTTGCTTCTCCACGCGTGGCCCTTCCAGCAATGCAGGAAGAGGCAAAGCAGGAAAGTGGGATTGCTGAGTGGAGCAATGCTGGGAGAAGCAATGGGAACCAACAATGTCTCTTCTAGCATTGCTTCTTCTTGTATTACCACTCTCAGCAATGTCTGACACAGCAATCCCTCTCCCACCATTGCCTCTCCCAAAATTACATTTCCCAGCAATGCCTCTAACAGCATTGCCTCTCCTATCATTGTCTCTTCCAACATTGCCTCTCCCAGCAATGCCTCTCCAGCATTGCCTCTCCAAGCAATGTTTCTCTTAGAATTGCTTATCCCAGCATTGCCTTTCCCACCATTACCCCTTTTAGCAATGCCTCACCTAGCTATTTCTCTCCCAGTAATCGATCTACAACCAATATCTCTCTGAAAAAAACCTCTTCCAGCTCCCTTTCCCATCAATCCATCTCCCAGCAATGCCTCTCCGCAATCCCTCTCCCAGCAACCCCGCTCCCAGCGTTCCTGCTACCCTCATAGACTACTTGTTTTAGCCCCCTCGTATCAAAGGTTTACTCGTCATTAGGCAGATTCCATTAAATTTTTCCGAAAGGGCTATTAAAAAAAGCTCTTTTTAATCATCTATTCATTACAGACCAAAGACCTTTCAATTCCAATAGCAGCTCAACTATCATTCACAGAGCAACGAATATACCAAGGCAAAAACAGCTGTCATTCACAGAGCAAAGAATAGACCATGACAAAATCAGCTATCACTACCAGAGCAAAGAATAAACCACGGCAATAACAGCTACTATTCACAGAGCAACGAATACACCAAAACTAAAGCAGCTATCATTCACAGAGCAAAGAATAGACCACGGTAATATCAGCTATCACTCACAAAGTAATGAATAGACCACGGTAATATCAGCTATCATTCACAGGGCCACGAATAGACGAAGGCAAAAGCAGCTACCATTTGCAGAGCAAAGAATAGATCCAGACAAAATCAAGTATTATTCACAGAACAAAGAAACACCCCAATCAATATCGATTATAATTCACAGTGCAACGAATGGACCCAGGCAATATCAGCTGTCTCCCACTAGAGGTGGGCCGAGTATTTGATGAGTTGCTGAATGTTGAGGAAGTCAGCGAGGCTGACATTGTTGCTGTAGGTGGTGGTGCACGGATGACGGCTTTGGGAAAAAGACTTGTTGCGGACGTTACTACGGAAGAAATACAGGAGACGGTAGAGGTGATATAAGCAGGGAAAGCCCCTGGCTTGGATAGCATTTCGACAATCGTTACCCTACTCTGTGTTTTCTGTCCGGGTGGTGCCGATTGAGTGGCGCAATGCTTGCGTTATTTCGCTGTACAAGGATAAAGGACTTAAAAATTAATACTTCTGCTCGAGAGGTATCAGTTTGTTATGTGTTGTAACCTTGTAGGTAAGTTGTACGGGAGAGTGCTAATCGAGGGGATAAAATACAGTAAGGATGGTGCAATTGGCGAAGAACAAATTTTGCTGTGAGACGAGCCTGTGAAAAGTATCTTGCGAAGGGAAAGGATAAGTACTGAGTTTTCATGGATCTGGAAAAGGCCTGCGGCAGGGTTGGCAGTGGAGCGATCTGGAGTGGGTGGAAATCTGTTGATAGCGGCTGAGAGTTTCTATGTTGGCAGCAGAACATGTGAGTGGAAAGCAAGACGATTGCTACATTCACAGTGAAAGTAGGATTGAGACAAGCCTGCGTTATGTCTCTTTGACTGTTTAATTCCTACAGAGATAGACTAGTCAGGGAGGTGAACACGAGTGTAATGGGTCGTTGCTTAGAGCTGTTGGAAGAGAATAAGCGTAGTTGGCCGTTGAAGCAGTAACTAAATTGCGGGTGATTCGGTATTGTGGCGGATTCGGAGGAAATGTTATTTAGGCTAGTGTCGGAGGAATCTTCGAGGTAACGTGGGTAAAAGTAAATTAACGGAGAAGTAACGGAGAGTTATTAGAGGAAGTTCAGTGTTTTAAGTACCTCTGATCCTATGTGGAGAAGACTGAACTAGTGGAAACTGAGGTGAAATCGCGAGTGAAGGAAGGGTGCTACGTATTGTGTGCACTGAAGAGCGTATTGAGCTGTAGGACGTTGGAAATGTGAGCAAAGAGAGGGTTGTTTTCCAACTGTTCTACGGAGCTGAGACTTGGGTGAGAGCAGAAGAGAGATGGTTGTATGATTTTGAGATGAGATGTTTAAGGAGCATGGCTGTAGTGACGCTGAGAAACAGGATCAATAACGACGTTGTTCGAATATGAATTGGGATGGTGATGAAGTAAGGGACAACGTTGATTCCTGTGTTCTGAGATGATTCGGGCACATGGTGACTATGGATGATGTTGTAAAGGGTGATGAAGACGGAGGTGAGTGGACGTAGGCTTAGAGGTAGACTGGCGTGATGAATGCGTAAGGAAGGAAGGACATAAGTGTGGAAGTAGCAAGATAGCGTGCTATGGATAGGCGAGAAGGGAGAATGGTCCTGATTGGATAAGATTGACGCTCCCCCGATGTACTTTCCGCTTTGGCGTCGTGTTGAGATAAAGGACTGTCGTGGATGAAGAAGGGGAGAAGACGGTCACTTTGATGCAGCAAGGGTAAACCAGTTTAACTGTCGAGCCCTGCTGCTGACCTCGGACACCCAGAATGTGTGTTGTGGGGTCTACCGGCCGGACCCTTTAGCGCAAATGGGTTATGTCTGTTTGAGTGCGAGTGTGCGTGAGGAGTGAGGTGCGTCCTGCCGTCGACCACCCACATTCTTGGTGGATTCGGCCTATTGTTTGTATTTGTAATCACAGAGCAAAGCAGATACCCAAGCAATATCAGATATAATTCACAGAGCAAAGAATGGCCCTTAGGATATCAGCAATCATTCACATAGCATGGATCCAAGGAATATCAGCAATGATTTACAGAATATAGAATAGACCCAAGAAATATTAGCAATCATTCACAGAGCATAGAATCAATCCAAGGAATATCAGCAATCATTCACAGAGCTTAGAATGAACCCAAGAACTATCGGCAATCATTCTAGAGCATAGAATGGATCCAATGAATATCAGTAATCATTCACTGAGCAAAGAAAGGATCCAAGTAAAATCCGCAATCATTCTCACAGTTTAGAATGGATCCAAGGAATATCAGCAATCCTTCACAGAGTACAGAATGGATCCAAGGAATATCAGCAATCATTCTAGAGCATAGAATGGATCCAAGGAATATCAGCAATCATTCCAGAGCATAGACTGTATCCAAGAAATATCAGCAATCGTTCCAGAGCATAGAATGGATCCAAGGAATATCAGCAATCATCCGTAGAACATAGAATGGATCCAAGGAATATCAGCAATCATTCACAGAGCATACAATGGACCCAAGAAATACCAGCAATCGTTGACATTAACAGAGCATAGAATGGATCCTTTGAATATCAGCAATCGTTCACAGAGCATAGAATGGATCCAAGAAATATAAGCAATCATTCATAGAGCATAGAATGGACCCGAGAAATATTAGCAATTATACCAGAGCATAGAACGGATCCAAGGGAAATCAGCAATCATTCCAGAGCCTGGAATGGATCCAAGGAATATCAGCAATCATTCATAGAGCATAGAATGGACCCAATAAATATCAGTAATCACTCCAGAGCATAGAATAGATCCAAGAAATATCAGCAATCATTCACAGAACATAGAATGGATCCAAGGAATATCAGCAATCACTCCAGAGCATAGAATGGATCCAATAGATATCAGCAATCCTTCACAGAGCATAGAATGGATTCAAGGAATATCAGCAATCATTCACAGAGCATAGAATGGACCCAAGAAATATCAGCAATCGTTCACAGAGCATAGCTTGGACCATAGAAATATCAGCAATCATTCACAGAGCATATAATGGACCCAAGAATTATAAGCAATCATAACAGAGCATAGGATAGATCCGAGGAATGTCAGCAATCGTTCCAGAACATAGAATGGATCCAAGGAATATCAGCAATAATTCACAGAGCATAGAATGGATCCAAGGAATATCAGCAATCATTCTAGAGCATAGAATGGATTTAAAGAATATCAGCAATCATTCACAAGGCATAGAATGTACCAAAGAAATATCAGCAATCATTTCAGAGCATAGACTGGATCCAAGGAATATAAGCAATCATTCCAGAGCATAGAATGGGTCCAGGGAATATCAGCAATCATTCGAAGAGCATAGAATGGATCCAAGGAATATCAGCAATCATTTCAGAGCATAGAATGAATCCAAGAAATATCAGCAATCATTCCCAGAGCATGGAATGTACCCAAGAAATATCAGCAATCATTCCAGAGCATAGAATGGATCCAAGGAGTAACAACAATCATTCACAGAGCATAGAAGGGATCCAAGGAATATCAGCAAGCATTTACAGAGCATCGAATCGATCCAAGGAATATCAGCAATCATTCATGGAGCATAGAATGGACCCAAGAAATATCATTAATCATTCCAGAGCATAGAATGGATTCAAGGAATATCAGCAATCATTCATAGAGCATAGAATGGATCCAAGGAATATCAGCAATCATTCACAGAGCATAGAATGGACCTAATAAATATCAGCAATAGTTCTTGAGCATAAAATGGATCCAAGGAATATCAGCAACCCTTCACAGAGCATAGAATGGACCCAAGAAATATCAGCAATCGTTCCTGAGCATAAAATGGATCCGATGAATATCAGCAACCATTCTAGAGCATAGAATGGATCGAAGGAATATCAGCAATCATTCCAGAGCATAGAATGGATCCAAGAAATATCAGCAATCATCCCAGAGCATAGAATGGATCCAAGGAATATCAGCAATCATTCCAGAGCATAGACTGGATCCAAGGAATATTAGCAATCATTCTAGAGCATAGAATGGATCCAAGGAATATCAGCAATCATTCACAGAGCATAGAATGGACCCAAGAAATATGAGCAATCATTCCAGAGCATAGAATGGATCCAAGGAGTATTAACAATCATTCACAGAGCATAGAATCAATCGACCCAAAAAATATCAGCAATCATTCCAGAGCATAGAATGGATCCAAGGAATATCAGTGATCATTCCAGAGCATAGAATGGATCCAAGGAGTATTAACAATCATTCACAGAGCATAGAATGGACCCAATGAATATCAGCAATCGTTCGAAGAGATATAGCAATGGACCCGAGATATAGCAACCGTAAGAAAACAGTTCAGTGCTCATTCAAATTAGCGTATTTAGCTTGGTGACATCATGATCGTATGGTACTGGCGTAATTAGCTTGGCGACATCATGATCGTATGGTACTGGCGTAATTAGCTTGGCGACATCATGATCGTATGATATTGGCGTAATTAGCTTGGCGACATCATGATCGTATAGTATTGGCGCAATTAGCTTGGCGACATCATGATCGTATGGTTTATGATGAATTCAGTACGGAACACAATTACTACTAACTGTTTGCTGTATTCGAGCAGGGAGGTCTTTCTACGCTTAGTTTTCGTGTTAGTGGATGAGAATTATGAATCTCTCCGTACCGAATACAATAGTACAAACTATTTCCTGAGCAATTACTCAAACATTCATGTATTATTAAAACGAACTAAAATATCCAACAACTAAACTCGGTTATTAAGAACACTATATAATAATATCAATCTCTTTTAATATAGAAAATAAGATGCACGGGATTAAGATTCAGTGCCCAATGGTAATTATTCCTATGCAATACTGAGCGTAAATAACTGAACGTGCAATTGAAACTCGATTACTTGCAATGCCAAATGCATTTTCTTATCAATGCAATGCCAAACTGTCGGAGTATACATGCTACCCGCACATGCTACACATGCTACACGCACATGCTACACATGCTACACGCACATGCTACACATGCTACGCGCACATGCTACACATGCTACACATGCTACACGCACATACTACACGCAATTTATGAGTCAGTCCGCTGCACGCCATCACCAATCATTGCCGGACAGGTGAGGCAAGCCAATTATTGCACTTCCAACGTGTCGATATTACTGGAGGTGGAAATGTAGGTAGTTGCAACGAGCCGTCCAGGGCAGTTACGAGCGGGAGCAATCGTCCGATATATTTATATTCATAC
>SDVV010026513.1:0-12248 GCA_016164225.1 Gammarus roeselii | reverse complement strand
ACAAATTCAGAAGTTTTGTCCCATTTGCCATGAAAAAACATACCTAGAAGATGACCAAAAAAATACAATTGGCGTATGCTATATGTCCGTGTAAAGTAACTGTAAAATAATACTGTATGGTAACCGTAAGCTTATACGAAATAGGACTAAAATGATCAAAACCGTCTCATCTAACACTTGTAAACAGATGGATTAATTTTTTAGTTTGGAAAAAATAATCATATTGACCTGAGCTTAGTTTAGTTTTCATCCCAATTAAACTCACATAATCACCCACATTTTTTTTACTGTAGTTCATACATGAAACCCCCGGAAAAAACTATGTAGGTCATTTTGGAATTAAAATTGTTTTATCCCTCTTTTAGTTACAATTATCATTTACAAATCTGCCCCTTACAAGAAAATGTATACCCCAATTATTCCTTAATTTTACAATTTGTAGCTACTCGTTTAACATGTCCAAGCTGACTCCTGCTGCTAAGCTAAAATGTGTCACTTTTTCTAGACCCCAAACTATATACGGTGGTAGTTTTCCTAGACCAACGCGTTATACGCCTCTAAATGGGCAGTGCAAAATGGCAAGCTGTAAATGTTGCTAAGAGGCCGATGAGATTAAACAACTGAAAGCACAGTTTATTCATGCTTCTAGTGCCCCACCCAATGCAGAGGCAGTTATCGCCGATACTAGGTTGGAGCACTGGAGACCGTGCAGAAATAATTTTGCGAATTCAAATATATGATGAATAGTAGTAGCTAAAAAAAATACCAGACCTACCCTGAATCTAGTAAATGAACTTCAAGTGCACTTAGACTCTATATTCGCCAAGAAGCATACAGCTCTGCACTCAAAGACCAACGACCGCATCAAATCGATAGAAAACACGGTCAATGGCTGCGAGGCACTGGACTCAGATGTAGTGAACAGGCGGCAGCAAGTCAGTGACAGAGCATCGCACAATGGGCGACAGTCTCTATACGTCCAAACCGTTATGCGAAACGGTTTTAATCTGCTGCCCGATGAAATGGACTCTCAGAATACAGCGGAAATTATTGTGATTGGCGATTACAATGTCACCACTATCAAGTAAAATCAGCCAAGTGGAGGAGTCCAACTAAAAATAATCGACAAACCACATTTGATAATAATTGACGAGATTACAGGCATAATCAAAAGGGAAAACCTACCTACTTTTAATCCGATTATACAACAAGTCATTGCAGAAGACAGGGTGGTGCCGACGGAAAATACATGGAGAAAGTATAAAACCATGCAAACAAACATCAAACTATCGTACGAGAACATCCATGTCACTGGCATCCTGCCCCATCGAAATCGTACGAGATACAAGTTGATCAAGGTGCATATCTTAACAATCGCTTTGTTTCTCTCGGCGAAGTTCGGAAAATCCCATTCTCGCACCGTTGGGAAAATATGATGGACCTAAAACACTATTTAAAAAAAAAATCAAAAACAAGGCACGCATGAACACGTAGTGGCTTGATACCATCGAAAACATAATTCAGAACATCGGCACTGGTCTCATCTCAGAGAATGAAATAAAAAAAACTCTCCGATAAGACTCCGACAATATTGATCGACGGAATGAGCTGACGGCCTTTGCCCTAGCCAGCACTAATCGCCGATGCACCGGCTGTGCCAGCAATAAGCATGGACCCTGCAGCAACGATAGTGGAACAGACAACAACAACAGATACACTATCGACACAAACGCCCATCGAAGTACCACATCAGCCACTAATCGGGACTGAAGAATTTCTGGACGAAATCCAAGGTGAAATAAGCTCAAATGTTCCTACTTAAACGCTAGAAGTCTGCGAGACAATATTAGAGACTTGGGAATTCATGTAGTTTACAAAGAGATCGACAACATAATAGCCTTTACTGATTCTTGAATGAAATTGAGCACAAGAATCTGGCGAGGCAAATTCACTCTCCCGGGTTTCTCGCTATTTCACAATTATAGACAAGCCCATGAGGGTTGGAGGAGTATTGTTCCACGTAAAAAATACTCTACATATACTCTAAATTTCTATTCCAAGAAGCAGACACGACATAGTATCTATTCGAGTAGTCGGTAAACATTCAAAGTGTCAAATCACACTAGGTTAAAACCCCTCCCTCCGAAGAGCATTGTCACAGATGATATCCATCTTTACAACACCCTCACCGGTGTCGTCACAATACAAAATAGTATAGTGCGTGTAGACTGCAATATTTTTGATATTAATTGGAAAACAGACGTATGTACGCCCACTGGCCAACGCCTGATTGATATAGATGACGATAAGTTCATGACCCGAATTCTAGACACCTACAAGAGGTAACAATATTTTTGATGCTCTATCTAGTGCAAACGATTCTCATGTCACGGAAGTCGAATTGGGCAAAGAAATCGTTGATAAACTGCGAAAAAGCCCTCAACTTTAGAGTAGCTAACTTTGATAGTTTGGGATAGATAGTCAATGGGATCAGCGAATGTAACCCTTGGACAGGATGTCAATCAATCGGTAAACAATTTTTAGATTGCACTTCAAAATATTGTACCTGAGTAGTACCCGCGCATAAGCCGGCGAACAGCAGTCAATCAGCCTTACTACTGGAATAGAGAATTGCAGCACCTTCTGTCGCAAAAGAATGCAAAGCACTAGAAAAAAAATAAACACCCATATGACGACGTTGCAAAAAATGAATTCAAAATCAGCTGAAAAATTCTAGAAAAGATCCTGAAACGTGAGAAGAAAGATTACGAAAATGAAATTGCAACCATCACCAGAACTGATCCGAAAGCATTTTTTAGTTATATTCGGAGCGAAAAAAAAAAGCATCTGAAATTGGCTCTCATGAGAAATATATTGGTGTGCTAGAAACGGACGACACAAAATGAGTGTCCTGCTCTACTATACTTTTGTTCTGTATTTACGTTAAAGACTCCGGTTATTCCAAATCCTGAGGATATCTTTGCGCAAAGACCATTTGAAACCTTTAGCACAATGAATTTTTCCCTTTCCGAAGTTACTGAATATGTTTGTAAATTGCAAGTCACAAAATCTCCAGGTCCAGACCATGTTCATTCCCGAATGCTGGAAGAAACTAAGAATGAATTTGCCAAACATCTATGAAAAATTTCACCTAATCACTCACAAATGGAATCTGCCCCTATTAATGAAATAAGGCATTTGTTACTCCAATTTAAAGAAATGGAAAAAAGGGTCTTGGCAATTATCGTCCAATTTTTCTCACCTCAGTCATTGGCAAACTGATAAAAAGTTTGATTTAGGATTAAATAACAGAATTCATATTATTAAATCAGTTGATAGGTGACTCTCAGAATAGCTATATAAGCCATCGTTCATGTCTTAAGAACCTGCTATTTTTTTCAAGAATATAATTGAATTCCACGACGCAAAATCTCTGATCGACATGATTTACTTTGACTTGTAAAGGGCATCCGATACAGTCCTTCACAAATGTTTGAGAACTAAATTGCACAACATCGGTAATCGAAGGGAATTTAATAAGTGGATAAAATGCTGACTCGCAGACAGACGGCTGCGAGTCGCACTTAACAGAGTTTCCTCCAATTGGGGCAAAATTTCAAGTGGCGGGCCTCAAGGATCCGTGTTCCGTCCAGTTCTCTGTATAATATTCATAAACGATATCGTCTATGAATTTTAAGAAGAGAACTGGACCTAACACGGATCCTTGAGGCACGCCACTTGAAACTTTGCCCCAATTGGAGGAAGCTCTGTTAAGTACGACTCGTGGACTCAACAGAGTTTAGTGGACTAGTGGACTGGTTTGACATATAGAAATGAACTTTAATTTTAAAAAAATCGCCTGTTATGCACATTGGATCACAAAAATATAAATCTGCTTATGTGATGGCAGACCAGCATATGACTGAAGTCGACAAACAACGGGAACTTCAAATATTAATCACCAACGATCTCAAGCGGAAGAATCAAGTGGAAGCTTGCAACAACACAGGCAATAGAGTCCTCGGCTTTATATCCAGCTACTTCCACTACAAGTCCAGGGACATCGTACTTCCGTTTTATACTTCTCTCACCAGGCCTCAATGGAATTTGCAGTACAATTTTGGTCCCCTCACCTAAGAGGAGATATTAACAAGATGGAACGCATTTAGCACACAACAACATAAATGATTCCAGAACTGAGAAATAAAACGTATGTGCGAACACTCGACGAACTGAAACTGATACCTCTTGAAAGAAGATGACCTAGAGGTCAGTTAGCAGCATCCTTCAAGTCCCTAAATGGGTTCACTGCTCTGTGTGCCTTTTTGATCAAGATTATAATCGAAATAAAGAAAATTATGGACAAAACCTGCAGCTAAATCCGTACAGAACATAAGTTTCCGAGAACTTTTTTTCCCATCAGCATAGCAACAAATCGAAACAGTTTTTGCACAAAATGTGGTTAGAAGAACTAACGTAAACAATTTTATACCCGCCTTGACAAAACACTGGGAGGGTAATCCACAACAAGGACTATTGTCACTGAGGTGGCAACAACCTTCGTTGTAGCCTGTAGCTTCCGGCCGCTCATGAACGATGGGCACCTCATCTAAGCTGGACTAGTGGTACTGCAAATTAAATATTGAAGTACTGCAGGAGTGGACTCTTTCATCCATCCCAAATCTACTACTGCTACTACTACTGTTCCGTTTTCTACGTTGTACTGGCATGAGACGCGAGTCAACATCAGTGCATGTTTGTGCTGGTGTCTACGGACGAACTGTTTTGAGTTTTTTTATATGCTAGTTGTCGTGCTAGGCTTAGTGGTCGTGAGAGTATATAGCATATAACTGATCAATATTTATTTGTAGGAGTGTACGTGCTTACGTTGTTAAGTAATACGCGCGCGCGCAATAGGAGAGCGAGGAATATGACGAGCACCCTCGAGGACCACGAGGGCCCAAAGGAGAGGATGCCGTCAATCCCTTGTCATGCTAGATCTGCCTAGCACGTCTTCGGGGACTTCAAGGAGCAGGACGTCAAACGGCTGACTTGCTGTTCCTACAAGGTTTATGGTAGGTTGGACGAGGTTCTGTTATGTGAAAGCTTTTCAAGTTGTTATAATCAGGTAAAATGCAAGGTACAAATGATTAAACAGTGGTTTTATAATATTATTTTGAAATAAAACAAAGTAACAAGACAAAAGTTACTCTCTCAATAGAGCACTGAACATTGATTGTAATCTAACGGACACAACAAAACAGAATTGTAAAAGAAAAGCAAAAAGAAATGTAAGTGGAGAGCGTAGAGTGTAAGCGTAGCGCCCTCTACCCGATTTCGTCGGCTGATGGAATGTGCTGTGGTCTAGGCTCTAGACCTGCAGCTTGAAATACTATGGGAGGGCCTTGTTTATGTGTATGAAGTGATCCTCCAATGAGGGGACCATTTACCTTATGGGTGGCTCCCCAAAGAGGCGTGGTGTCTGGAAGCCTTGGCCTTATTGGCATACAAAATAAACTTAAACCGTTAACTAATTTACAGGCTCCTCCCATCTTTCTGTTTACAATATAAAATACCCCTGAGCTAACACTACCCTTCTACGTTATGGGATACCGGCTACACAATGCTGAATTTTCATGTTTACCAGGATGGTCTAATTGCCATCCACTCGTCAACGTCTCCTGGTCATACGATCCGTATGGGGACCACTTGCTTCTCTAAACAAACTTCGGAGGGGAATCGAAAAATATGCAAGGCAAAGGATTTCTTCGTGTAACTTAAGCTAGGGTTAACAGGCCTAAGGCCTACACTGTTTCTAGGGCACACGCTACACAGCTCTTAGTGGTAATGTTCGGTTATCGACGTTTCCAAATTATGTGCCAGCGGAGGCTGATCATAACAGTTTTGCCGGCAATCTAGTATCTGTGGAGGAGACACGACGACGACGGAGAGAACGGGGCCTTGCGACAAAGGTCTACGTCCTCGAGCACCAGCTGCGCTAGGTCATCAACGATTAGGAACGTAGGACTGACGGCGTCCTGGAGGAGGTAAAGGAGGAAACCGATCGTAGGTGTGAGTATGTTAGTGATCTTGACGGTCGCTACCGGAGGCTTATGGAGGAGGTGGAGGTTGAATATGGGACGGTTAAGAGGGAACTTGTATCTGCGAAACATTAACCTTCAGTCCCTTGCTTCAACCCAGAGTTGAAACCTACGGTCCGATATGGAGAAGGCTACAGTGGGCCTACTGGAAACAACGAGGGAACTAGTGAAAGTGAGTGAGCTGCCACAGCTGCAAGAGCAGCTTGCATCCACCCATAAGCCCTACCTACTTCCTGACAGCCGATGAAGTCATCGGCTGCCCGGAAAAAACAATTACCGGGACAAAACCGATGCTTCGGACTTAGGTATCCTCGGATCAAAACCGACCCTAATTCGATGGGGCGGCGTAGATTCAGATGGATTTCAGCATGTCCGGAACCGATTCACCTTTGTGAATCAACCTAAGCTCGGGATAGATTCACGGACCAGAATGGTGAAACTGAGATGCTTGTCACGGGTGACTCTATCGTACGTCACCAGGCAGTCGAACTTGCCCATTGGTGTTAGGCAAAGAGGCGGGTTTTTAGCAAACCGGGTGCCACACTCGATAAGATCAGAGATGCCATTGCGAAAGCTGAGGTTTCTAGCCAGGAAACTGATATTATGCCATGTAGGCACCAACGATCTGAAGCGGACAAGGTCGGAAAATTTGTTCGTCAAATATAAGCAGCTGCTTGCTTGCCTTAAGGCAGAGACGAATCGAGTGGACATCACATCCATCCTACCACGAATGAATGATGATGACAAGTCGTTTAGTGAACTCACCTATACAAATCGAGCCCTTGAGACTATTTGCAAGTTCAAAGGAGTATTCTTCATCAACTTGTTTGGTCACTTTCGGGATGGGCCCGATATTTTCCTAGAAAGACGGCCTACACATGAACGACATAGGAAATGCCAGTTTAGGCAGACTACTCCACTTGAGCGCTAAGAAATATTTGCTCAAAAAATATGAATCCAGCGGGTTTCTAACGTTCCAGGTGTGATGGCAGAGACGCTACTTAGAGCGCTCTGTGTCCGTAGCAAATTCCCGTCGGGAGTGATCTGTACCTTCTGTGTCTGTACGTTCGTGAGAGTCTTGTAACGTATCTACCGCGCTCACAGCTTCCTCTTCCTGAAGTGACTGAGTCACTCTGTCATCGTGTTTTTTTGCTGACTAATATGCATTTATCAGGGTCATTAGCTATTGTAAAGTAATCCGGTAAATGAATTGATGTGACTGTCCTGCTTTATTTCTCCGAACTAGTTTGCACCGTTATTGGTTCTGGTGTCTTTACACTTTGCAAGCAAACAAAACAGTTGGCAACGAGAACGTTTTGTTCAACATATAGCAGATTCAATGTTTTTTACATATGCATCTATTAAAGAATCTCAATTTGGTTTTCATATTTGTTTCCGACATCAATGCCAGAACCATGCATACATAGAGATTACCATTTCTAAAGCCACAGAAATTTGCATTGGGAAAAATAGCATTTTAAATTTGTATTCAAATACATTTTCGAAATGATCCGTCAAGTTTCGATTAGTATCGACATAACCATGTGTTGAAGTTAATCCAAAAAATATGAAGGTTATGCGCACGAACAATTACCTAACCAGAACCGTCAGATAACGAAAACATACGGATTCGACTGGGATTTATGGCAGTTCTGTTTGAGACATAAGGTGAACATGTTTATCTGACTTCGGGGAAATTGTATTCGACGCCAGCAGTACAAGTTTGCAATTGGCCTATTGCGTCACCTCATTTTATTTTATAACAGACCAGTAACTGTTTCCATGCGGTCCTCCAGTGTGTTGTAGTACCCAAACAAAACCACTCTGCTGTCATGCCGGGCTGCACGCGTAAGCCAATCTCGATAATGGAACGCACTGCTGAAAAATAAATCCCACGTTCAGAAAGCCATAAGCCCTGGAGGGGATATCTGACTTTCTCAATAGTGCCGATGTAGGGGGCGCTGGCTCTCTCACCTTATTTTTTTAAACAAGAACAGAAATGTCGGTATGTTAGGCAGCACGCAGTTCTTTTATTAAAAATGAATAAGCGATACGCAACGATGAATGATAATCGTTAGGGGTTATATGACTGATAAAGCTCAAACAGCTAATAAATAAATAGTTATTGATGAAGTTTCAACACAATTTCTACCATAAAAAGCGCCGTTTTATGAGAATGGACAATAGGAGTGTTACTTTCTTGTAATAAAGTAATTCATGTTATTTAGGTTGTTCGAATAGCTATAAGCGTGAACCACTGAGGAATTAGTCATGTTTTTTTACCAAGTTTCTCGTGAAAAAAGTACGTTCCTTTCGTGAAGTGAAATGGCAGCTACTTTGAAATGGTCTTAGTAGTGATTCATTTCGGGGGGGGGGGGTTGGGAAGGGAAGTTCACGTGTTTTAGGACAGCAATGACTGTGATATGAGGTGCGAGAAAGAGACATAAATAAAATACCTTTAAAATTGATGGTAATTTTTTTCTGGGTTCAAATCGCTTCTGGAAGCCTTTTGCTACAAAATAAAAAATATGTTATTTCTATTATGTAGTAATAAGTAATATGTCACACATTGACACCAACCATAGTTAATTGGACTATTCCCAGTGCTCGTACCTATATGTTTTAAATATATTTGCAGTATTTATATAGGTGCATTAAATATTTGATACTTTATGCATGAAAACCATTTGTAAAATTATTGCGAACCATTGCTAGAGAGTTCCTCTGTTATGATCAGCCTCCGTTAACAGCTGGGTAGTGTGTGTTCCTAGAAACAGTGTAAGCCCTAGTTAACCCTAGCTTAAGTTACACGAAGAAATTCTTTGCCTTGCATATTTTTAATTCCCCTCCAATGTTTGTTTAGAGAAACAGGTGATCCCCATGCGGATCGTATGACGTAGGAGACGTTGACGAGTTGAGGGCCATTTGCGCACCTTGTAAAACTCCGTGTGTCAGCAATCGTATGGATTAGATCCATTAACACTGTGAGCGCAGGGTTATTTTATATTGTATACAGAAAAATGGGAGGAGACTGTAAATTAGTTAACGGACTAAATTGTATATTTACCAATGAGGTCAGGGTATTAGGACGCCCCGCCTCTTTAGATGATCCAAAAAGGTGAATGGTCCCCTTATTGGAGGACCACTTCATACCCATAAACAAGGCCTTCCCACACATTATTTCAGGGGCGCAGAGCTGAACTACGCAACAGACACATTCCATCAGCTGAAGCCTTCGGGTGTAGGGCTCCACGCTTACGCTCTACGCTCACGCTCTACGCTCGTCTTACACTTGATACATTTCTTTTGCTGTACATTTACACTTTTGTTCCGTTGTGTCCATTATTACAATCAATGTTCAGTGCTCTATTGTCTTGTTACTTTGTTTTATTCATAAGAAAAATATTTTAAACCAATGTTTAATCATTTGCACCTTGAATTTTATCTGATTATAACAACCTGAAAAGCTTTTCACATAACATTGGTGGTTCAGCGGTGAAGGATATTAAAGCAATTAAATTAATCACTTCTTGAAAACAAATTGAAACCATCACTTCACACTTCAAAACAAAATGATTTAGCCCCCGTACAAGCACCTCCATGAGACACTCGACCCCTTGCCTCACCGTCATCGAACTACATGCTACCACAACAACCGAAAACGAAAAAGGAAACAATGAGGGAAAACGGGAAAAACTCTCAACGGTCACCAACCATCATCACAGCAGGCGGTCGCAAGGGGACGGCCAAAGACACGCGCCACCCAGCCTGCCCGAAGTCTGACAGCGTTTGGGCAACCGCGAACGTACAGCACGGCAGTCTGTCAATCCTGGCAGGGCGAAAGGACAGCTGCATCCGAGAACAAACGACCTAGGCCAAGATGGACAACAAATAAATGGAGAAGAACAGCTGGCGGACAGGATTCCACGCGACGCATAGAGAATCATAGGGCCCTTTCAAATTGCCACTTAACATCTCGAGAAAAACAAATACAAAGAACTGTAAGTTATATTACTAATTCAAAGAAGTGAATCAAGAAGCCCATCAAATCAAGTGTGATAATATCGCGATATACCGTCCCCCTTAAGAAGGGGAATTAGAGAGTTCGTACAAACAAAAGCAATTACAGTTCTCCACAAAACTTTTCTATATACCTGCTCTAGAATTCATCAGCAAATGAGTCCAAAATTAGTTTTGAAGAGAATTTAAGTGAATGCGCGTAAGCCAATCGACCTGTTGGTCTAGCACCATTCATCGGAATTGTCGTCATGCAAAATAATTCAAGAAAAACGAATCGCGGTGACGTGAAGCGAGTCCAGATGTATAGAAAAAAGTATATAATCATTTTCAAAAAATTAAAAAAATATGTCAGAAAATCTGAAATAAAATAAAATAAATAAAACAAGAAAAATTATTCATGTAGATAATTATCAAGATAGCCTGTAGTTCACCGGTATAGTACATAAGTTCCCTTTGTAGTATATAAGCGGTTTTTGTGTCGATTGAACGTAGACAACTGGCGATAGAATTTAGTAGAGGTAAAAATAATACAATTTCGTGATTAGGTCATTCACCGAATATTTATTTTATGTCCCGTTTCGCTGCAAAGTACATACAGTGTCATGTGTTTCCATTTCAAATCTTTGTGTGCAATAGTTACAAATCTATATGACCAACTGGTCATATGACATGTCCAATGAGATCTCATAAATTTGAATAATTCTTGTAAAGTTGATTTCGAGTGTTGTCAATAAATTGTCGCATAGCATTTAAGTCTGAGTAGAAATGAGGTATTCTATTTCAGGTAATTACAGTCCAATTTTAAAAATTTCCATGACCAATTGGTTAGGTGACACGTTTAGATGTCCGATGTATGGTTATACATTTCAATTTTATGTCATGCAAGGTACATTTCATGTGATGTCGATTATGTGTCGTGTAGCATTCAGGTCAGAATCCATTTGCAGAAAATTATAGTCCAAATGTCAAGATAGTAGGTTTCTTTTATTCAAGTGTGAACACCACTGTCCGTAATGTTAAGACATGTTCTTCGTAGGATGACCTAGACGCAAAAGCAAATGATGTGCAAGTTGGACCTATGCGATATGTGATTGTAAAACGAGCGAACGCGTAAATAGAGGAATGAATGATCAAACCGTTACCAAACACACTCAAACCTATGACAAAACAAATCATGCGATGGCTCGGTAAATAAAGGGAGACGAAGGCAAGTCGTTTCTAAGCGACATTTACTGACTCAGGTCAGAAGCGGAAAATAACGGCAAGTCGTTTCTAAGCGACATTTACTGACTCAGGTCAGAAGCGGAAAATAACTGAGGATGAACCGTCTCAATTTTGCATATTAATAAAAACGAGCAAGCAATCCTTTTCTGGAGAAGCAAGGACTGACATACGAACAGGCAACGTCAATGCAGGTATGATTGAGTCCACACGGGCACATCTTACGCAATTCGAACATCGGAATTTATAATGTTGGCTTTGTCGTGGCAACTGTACAGACAAGTGCCTTGAAACCATCGGCAGACGGCAGCCAACTTTAACCCTCGGGCGACACAGCGTGGGATTACGAGAGAGTAAAACCGAGCATCATGAATTTCAAAACCGTTAACCCCAATTTACCGACCAAGCAGAATAAAATGCCCGCAAATCATGCGTTCAAAATGCGTAACACAAAAAATACGTTAACAAAAAAACCAACACATCATGGCCATAATTCGAATGATCAAACGTGAAATGCAGTGAAAATATGTAATTAATAAGATGTGTGAGGGGTCAACCTGTCACCTGCGTGTGATATCTACTATGTCCATAATAATGTGTAAGGTAATTTATTCCTGTCACCTGCGTGTGATATTTGACTATGTCCATAATAATGTGTAAGGTAATTATTCTATAAGTCATGTCTCCCGAATTCTGTAATCAGATCATAAGCTTTGTTCTCTTTTTGCCTAAGTTAGTTCAACGGTACCTTGAACCAACGCTGAAATGAGTAAAATAATACAATGAAACTAGTTGAAGACAGTATCTATCCCATTCCTCCATGGAGATGGGTACAGAGAGTGTCCAGCACATGGTTGCATGCCCTAAGCAAAATATCAAAGTTCTATAAAAATTTGCCTCCAGCTA
>SDVV010026512.1:0-12248 GCA_016164225.1 Gammarus roeselii | reverse complement strand
ATATAATGGCATCACAGCAAGATGGCTTGAGACTGGAGCATACTTGTTAGCTGTGATCAATTATAATGGCATCACAGCAAGATGGCTTGAGACTGGAGTATACTTGTTAGCTGTGATCAAATATAATGGCATCACAGCATGATGGCTTGAGACTGGAGCATACTTGTTAGCTGTGATCAATTATAATGGCATCACAGCAAGATGGCTTGAGACTGGAGTATACTTGTTAGCTGTGATCAATTATAATGGCATCACAGCAAGATGGCTTGAGACTGGAGTAAACTTGTTAGTTGTGATCAAATATAATGACGCGATCAACAGGGAAAAGCGAAGTAAGCAAGTGAACCGACTAACTGCCATTGCAAATAAAGTGGTATTTTTATTTAAAGATTACAGAGAACAATATAACCTGTCCCAATGCTGGGTTATAATGCGAGCCTTCATTAGGTTTCCTTAAGGCGAAACGTACAGTGTTTAGTAAATTTAGGCTCGTAGCCCTCACATGCGTGCTACGAGCTCACACTCCACGCACCCACACGCCACGCACCCACACGCCTAAACAAATGCCTACGGCTTGAACAAATGTTACGGCTTGAACAAATGTTACGGCCGAAACCGATGCTACGGCCGAAACCAATGCTACGGCCGAAACCAATGCTACGGCCGAAACCAATGCTACGGCCGAAACCAATGCTACGGCCGAAACCAATGCTACGGCCGAAACCAATGCTACGGCCGCAAACAATGCTACGGCCGCAAACAATGCTACGGCCGAAAAACAATGCTACGGCCGAAAACAATGCTACGGCCAGAAAACAATGCTACGGCCGAAAACAATGCTACGGCCGAAAACAATGCTACGGCCGAAAACAATGCTACGGCCGAAAACAATGCTACGGCCGAAAACAATGCTACGGTCGAAAACAATACTACGGCCGAAAACAATACTACGGCCGAAAACAATGCTACGGCCGAAAACAATGCTACGGCCGAAACCAATGCTGCGGCCGTATCAAATGCCACGGCCTAAAACGATGCTACGGTATCAACTGTTACGGCCTAATCAAATTCTATTGCCTAAACAAATGTTTCGTCCTAAACTGCAACGACCTAAACAACTGTTACGACCCGAACAAATTCTAAAGCCTAATTTTTGACGGCCCAAACAAATGTTATGACCTGCTCAAATGTTAAGATCTAAACAAATGCTATGGCCATAACAAATGCTACGATCTGAATAAATGCATCGGCCTAAATAAAAGATACGGCGTATACTGCTACGGCCTAAACAAGACACCAGAGCCACAACTTAAACACTGTTTGTTCATGGACATGAGAACAATTCTCATCCTCTCACTCCTACAAAACATCCCTGTCCCACATGAGGGTATCCTTGCACGCGTTTTGTTAGTGCGTTGCAGTGATGCTGAGGGACATATACAATCCACAATTAACAATGTTCTGGTGTCCACGGTCAAAATTATACCTCACGAGTGGCTGTTTGACGAATGCCACACAGCCCACAAAGTTAGTTCAGATACCAGCAATAACGCTCTACCAAACCACTAAGCCGGTCACCCCTTTCTCTCCTCCCCCTGCCTCCACACGAGCGTGTCCGTGGGTATCGAGCATTTTGGACGGTGCGCTGGCGCGGTTTCCATCGCCGCTTTTGGAAACCGTGGCTAAGCAACAACAACCACAACGGCCTAAACAAATGTTTCCGTCCAAACTGCTGCGGCCTAAACAAATGTTTCTGTCCAAACTGCTGCGGCCTAAACAAATGTTTCTGTCCAAACTGCTGCGGCCTAAACAAATGTTTCTGTCCAAACTGCTGCGGCCTAAACAAATGTTTCTGTCCAAACTGCTGCGGCGAAAACAAATGTTTCTGTCCAAACTGCTGCGGCCTAAACAAATGTTTCTGTCCAAACTGCTGCGGCCTAAACAAATGTTTCTGTCCAAACTGCTGCGGCCTAAACAAATGTTCCTGTCCAAACTGCTACGGCCTAAACAAATGCTACACTCGAGACAAAAGCTACTGGCTAACTGCTACGGCCTATTTTTATTACGATCGCAATCAAGCGGTGCATTTAATCATTAATATCAAACCCAAGGCCCTGTACTGTCGTACTCCACGGTAACGGGATTTCAAACCAAAGACCCTTTACTGTCGTACTCCACGGCAACGAAATATCAATTCCAAAGCCCATTACTGTCGTACCACACGGCGAGGGACTATCAAACCCAAGGCCCTTCACTGTCGTACTCCACTGTGACGGAATATCAAACCCAAGGCCCTTCATTGTCGTACCCCATGGTGACGGAATATTGAACCCAAGGACCTTTACTGTCGTACCCCACTGTGACGGAATATCAAACCCAAGACCTTTTACTGTCGTACCCCACTGTGACGAAATATCAAACCCAAGGCTCTTTACTGCCGTACCCACGGTGAGGGAATATCATACCCAAGGCCCATTACTGTCATACCCCATGGTGACAGAATATCAAACCCAAGGCCCTTCATTGTCGTACCCCATGGTGACGGAATATTGAACCCAAGGCCCTTTATCGTCGTACCCCATGGTGACGTAATATCGAACCCAAGACCTTTTACTGTCGTACCACACTGTGACGAAATATCAAAGCCAAGGCCCTATACTGTCGTACCCCACGGTGAGGGAACATCAAACCCAAGGCCTTCACTTTCATATCCTACGGGGTGGGAATATCAAACCCACGGCCTTTACTTGCGTACCCCACGGTGACAGAAACACAAATCCAAAACTTGATACATTCGTTCCGATAATTAGCAAAATATTCAACAGAACACTGAGAAATGATGTATGAAAAATGTGAGAAGAAATGAAGAGAAACCAGGTGTGCTGGACATATGCCAGCAAGCAATATTAATCCAAGGAAATCTAAGAACAAAGTTATTGCATGTTATTTTGACGAGGAAGGCATATCAACTCAAGAACTTTCGTATTTTTCCCATCCAACTTTCCTTTAACAATGTTCCATAGTTTACCTCTAGTCAGAGAGCGAGAAAGTTTGGCGATGAAGAAAGTTTGCGGGTGAAAAGTTTTACCGGCGATAAACGAGACGACTTCCTCGGATTTAATGAAGACGAGGCCTCTTGTATTGCTCAACAGAAAAAGACGATGGTGACAAAAAAGTTAGGTAGGATTTCCAAGTCTTTTTTGTGTAGCCGGTTGGTTTGTAACCATGTGTACTTATCCATCGAGTACGGTTAAAATGAATGAAATGGTTCTTCCCCATGTCGTACAAACTTCAAGCAACAGCAGCTTAAATTCTTCAGAGTAAGAAGTCTCCGTGATCGAGTACTATAAATGAAACCGGTGTATCGAGCGGGGTTCGTCTTTGAGGTTACATTACTTCTGAAGGGCTCGGAGTGCCCTTGGAAGGTGTTAAGCTTCCTTGATGCGCGGTTTAGACTCCCCAAATATTAAGAAAACTAAAATTATTTTGATCGCACGTCTCAGAATATCCATCGCGGTAATGAGAAAGCAACGGTATAACCTAGAAAGGTACCGATGCTTTGTTACCGGCCTCTGGCATCGGTGGAATCGATCTCTTTATTGTTGTGTCGTAATAGGTGGAATCGATCTCATTGTTGTTTACAAGTGTAGGAAGACTGCAACAGACCTATTGGCCCAAACTAGGTTGCCTTTTGATAGCAAGAGGGTTAGTTCTGAAGTAGTAGTAGTAGTTTCTTCTGTTTTCCACCGGAGTTTCAACGTGTAGTCACTGAGAGCTCCCCCGTAGGGAAAGATGATCCGCTGATTCTGCACAGCTTCATGCACGAAGTCAAGATAAGTTCATAATTAATACGCAGGGAGGACAGCGAGTTCAGGACTAGAGATGATTCAAACCTCGTTAGTTTCACACGACTTAATATAGTCCGGCGTGCTTTCCGAAATCGATCAGTTTTTTTCGGTTTTCTGTTTCGATGAGCAGGCGTTGTAGGTTGCACGGGGGGCTCAAGAAGGCTCGTCGGGCTGCTGCGAGTGCATCACAATCCAAAAATAAGTGTTTCACACTGATTGCCACTTGGTGACAACAGGGGCATGGTGGTGCGTCCGGTCCCATGTCTACGTCCATTAGGTGATTGTGGGTTATCCTCGTGTGTCCCGTGCATAAACAGTTAATGAACACTTGGTCTCTTCTATTAGAAAACTTGGTGTCCCAATGTTGTGAGTTTCTATCTATTGACCTCCTAATGAATAATTTGGGTAACTAAAACATAAATAAAACACTCACAATGGCTACGGTTCTTTAATCAACGAGTCAGTGAGATCCTAACATACTCTACGATAAAGGGATCAAAGGTCCTACACCAATACTCAACTTTAGGTCCTTCTGCGGTGGCCGCCCGTGTTGGTCTGATCTGTCCGCTCTGCTCTTCACTAACTGTACCCAATCACTGAAAATCTTACAAAAAGGGGAGGCGCTTTGCGTTAATGTTTGAGAGTGGAATTTTCCAATGAGAAAAGCTCGTCCTTTAGCTAACGGCTAAAGGGCGTGTCCTTGGATTTACTGGTGTCCCCTTGGCACCCAAGTTATTTTATTCTTTTTATACTTAACACATGGCCCTCCTGCAATATTCTATAGCAGGCACCGAAATGCTGACCTTTCCACTTGTTGTACAGTCACAAATGGCATACACTTACAAAGGCTCTCGTCTCGTAACCTAACCCGGGACAGACGTTATCCTAACAGACACAAGAAATGTTGACGTCTCCACTTGATTGACAGGCACAAATGACCTACACTTACAACGGTTCTCGTACGAGTAGAAGAAATACACAAAACGTACAGATTTAAAACTAGGCATCAATGTAGATATCAACACGACAGATTTATTTAGAACAAAGAAACCTTCCTACGCTTACAGTAATATGTTTGGAATCCTACCCAGGACCCGTAGTCGCTAAGAGCAGCGACTATACATAAATATATATATATAAACCGATATGTAAGGTGTATAACACCATTCTCCCACGGATGGTTTAAATGTAAGCATTTCTTGTTCACTCTGTTGCAAAGAGTCGCTCCATCGTGATGTTATACGTGAGTTGATGACTGGGAACCTCTCGTTATGTATGGAGATGAATTGTTCATGCTGAGTAGACACCCGTTTAGCGAGGGGATCTGCGCGCTCGTTTCCTCTTATTTCCACGTGTTCAGGGATCCAGCAGAACTCGACCGGTTGGCCCATTTTGGACATCGTGAATGGGTCGTGTTGCATTTTTCTAGGGGCAGGGTGATCAAAGTGCCGAGTTTTCAGCTGGGTGAGAACACTCAGACTGTCTAAAAATATAACATATTTTTAGAGGCGGTCACTTGTTGTAAAAGAGATGGCCAATTCGAGTGCGTGCAGCTCTGCAGAAAATACAGAGGCCTCTTGGGGTAGGGTGGCCGAATGAGAGGTCCCTTTGCCCACAGCGGCAGCTCCCACTTTGTCCGATGTTTTGGAGCAGTCAGTGTATATATGGCGGTGCTCAGAGTTCTGTTCATCAAGTTGTCGCGAGAATTCTCGGCAGTACGTGTTGGCTAGGATCGTTGCTTTGGGGTACGTTTGCATATCTAGGTTGACCAGCGGTGCGCTGATCATCCACGTTGGTGTGGGGATTTGAAGAATTATATAGGAGAATGAAGGCTTGATTGCTTTGCGACTGATGTTCAGAGAGGTCAGTAAGTTGTCCACAAGTGGAAAAAAGGGTAGGCATATGTTTTTCTTGGTCACAGAGGCGTTCATCGAGAATGCTGGTGACGTCACAAAGTGCTGGGCTACTGCTGTAGCTCCTTGTCTTGAAATAGTACTGTAGCGAGAGTTTGTCTCTCCGCAGCGGAAGAGGAAGCTCGTTAGCAAGCACGTTTAGGGATTCGATGGGTGTGGAATGGAGCGCACCGGTTGTGAGACGCAGGGCGTCGTTTACGATGGTGGAGAGAGATTCAAGGGTGGTTTTGGCTGCTGAACCGTAAACATTTGCTCTTTAGTCAATGCGCGAGCGTATTATTGTTATGAATAACGTCATGTATGTGTCCATATCGGCTCCGAATTTCAAGGATGTTACAGAGAGGATAAGTCCGGTTGTTTTTTTGCAGCGAGTCTCCAGGGCTGTAATATGAGGTTGCCATGTGAGTTTAGGATCCCACACAAGACCGAGGAATTTTATTGATTCCTCGTATGCTGGCGGAGTGTTGTTCAGCGTTAGGGCTGGTTTTATGTGTAAGCCGGGCACATGAGTAAAGTGAATGCTTTTAGTTTTGGAGGGCGAGAATTGGAATCCGTTTAAGGAGGCCCAGTTCACGACTAGGTTTAGACATTTCTGGAGTTCCTGTTGAATTGTTAAGAGGCTAGGGTGCCTGTAGCTTATATGTAAGTCGTCCACGTTAGTGATGAAAGCAATCTTCCGTCGACCGGGAGAATGTCTGCTATCTGGTCGATTTTGAGTATAAAAAGTGTGACACAAAGGACGCTTCCTTGGGGGACGTCCATTTCTTGCGGATAGGATGATGGCAGGGTGGCGCCGATTTTGCAGGAATTGGTGGATGTAACGTGGTAAGTGGCCTCTCAGCCGTTTGAGGTGGATATCCTTCATGATGCCATTTTCCCAGGTAGTATCGTATGCTTTTTACACGTCGAAAAATATGGAGCCACGTGTTCCTCTCGGACAATTGCCTGTATAATGTCAGATTTCATTCTTACTAGGTGATCCGTCGTTGAGTGGTGCTTGCGGCCGCCACGCTAGATGCTGTTCAGGCCTACATGAATATCAAGGTAGTCGACAAGGCGCGTGTTTATCATTCTTTCCGTGGTCATGCAGAGGACGCAAGGAGCAGCGATGAGGCGATAGTTCTGAGGGTCACCGTGGAATTTTCCGGGTTTGGGTATTGGGATAACAGATTCCCGCTATTGATCTGGAAAAATGAGTTCGGATACAGATTGTTGAACACTTTTAATACGTGCTCACGGGCGCCATCTGGGAGATTCTTGATCATGTTGATCCCGGTCTGGCCCAGGTAAAGTTTTACGTGTATGGTCTATGGCGCACTGCAGTTCGTGGAGGGAGAAAGGTTTGTTGTAGGCTTCTTCGTTACTAGAAGTAAAGTCAAGATGTTTACTTTCACGCAAATCCTTTTCCCGTTAGCAAGCAGCCGAGTAGTGTGTTGATTGCGATATCTAACTAAAAGTCTGAGCTAGTTTATTAGCGATTTTTGCGTGGGAAGAATAAGTTCTGCCTCCGTCTGAAAGGATGTTAATAGGTCGCTAGGGTTTTTCCTGGATACGTCGGATTTTTTCCCACACTTGGAAAAGACCAGCTTTCACGTTTATTCTCCACTCGAAGTTTTCGGTATACAACAGATGCCCTTTTCGACGCTACTAGGTTCCTGGGGGACCGTGCACGTCGGTAGGGATTGTATAGCCTTTCACGCTTATCTCTTGTTCTTGCACCTCTCGGCACCACCATGATTTCGGAGAGAAGGTTGGAGGGGCATATTGGGGAATGCTTGCCTCGGCTGCAGCTTGAAACTTTTCGTTAAGTTGGACGACGAGGTTGTGTTCCGAAATGTTTTCGGGGATGTCATCTTTATCGCTCCACGCAATGTGTGCCGAGTATCCCACCCAGCTGGCTTTCCGGTAGTTGAATCGAAGTTCTTGCGGAGCAGGGTGTCTTGATTGGTTGGTGAGAAGCGATTTGATAACTGGGTTATGGTTGCTGGCGTGTGTTGAAACAAAACTCCCCAATCAAATTGGGGTGCCAGAGTATGAGAGCATATGGATAAATTGATGGCAGATTCACTTTCGGGGGTGATTCGGGTGGGTTGTCCGTCGTTGAGAAGAGCCAGGTTGCGAGTGTTTATGATGTTAGTCATTATCACTCCCCTGGGGTCTGTTCTCACGCATCCCCATGTTTCATGGTAGCTGTTGAAGTATCTAAGGAGTATTGGCGAGGGCAGTTGGTTTAGCCATTCGGTCGTTGTGCTTCCAAGAGCTCATGTCTTCGTGATGAGTAGATGGATTGCACTGTTATTGGCCTTGAGACGCATATCTTTATGGCGATAGCTTGGAGTTCTGTCCTCAGAGGAAGGGGGAGGTGAGGTGCGCTTTGGTGAATCATAAGTGCCACTCCGCCGTGAACTGTCACGTTGGTGTGGCCTTCGCGGCGGTGTATGATATATTGGGGGATTCTGAAGGTGGCGGTCTATCGGAGTTTGATCTCTTGGAGTTCTATCACCAAAGGTTTTTGGGTAGCGAATAAGGATAGTAATTCGTCTTTTTTGTTTCAGAGTCCCTAGAAGTTCCCTTGAAGTATTTTGGTGTTCATTTTGAAGGCTGTTCACAGTCAGACCTAGATGATCTAAAGTGGTCGCGTGATTTGCTAAGCTTTTGTGGTGTTCGCGTTTTTGAATTTGCCCAGGGGTTCCGGGTCGGGAGTGTTCACGGGAATGTCCGCCTTCGGTGGAAGGCGGTCGACTGATTGCTGCGGTCGTGGCTGCGAGTGCTCCTGCGGGAGGACGAGGGTTTGTGCTCTTTGTGTTTGCTTTTGAGCAAGTGCGCTCTTCATCTGTGGTTGCCTTTTTGATCTGCGTGGGTGGTTGTGTGGGTTAGATGAGTGGTAGTTCTGAGGTCATGCGTATGAGTTTTTCGAGATAAGCGCCGTTGTCAAGTCCGTGATCGCTCTCGCTGGTGGCGTGTTCGTGAGTCGGGTTTGTTAAGAAGGGATCGTGTCCCTCACCGTGGTTTTCCACGAATGGAGCCGTATTTGAGACAGGCGGAGGTAGTTCTAGATTCTTGTCCTGGCGGGCCATTATTTGGGAGTTGTTCCTGCTCTATTTGTTCAGTGGCGCCTGGGTATCGGAGGCTTCTTCATTTTTTTGCCTTTTCGTTTTTATAGTAGTGAGCATAGCTGGGTGGTCCACTGCGGGGGATGCATTCATCTCGGTGTCCTCCTGAGCACCGCAAAAATTATTTCTAAGACTGTGCATCTTTGTTGCAATGACGGTCGCTGGGCTGAGTGAGGAAGCACTGCAGCCAGGTAGGAGTGTTGGAGTCTTGTTACGATTTTGTCCTAATGATATGTGGATGTCGTCGGGGGAGTTTGGTTGATCTGACGATTTGACTGCCTTGGCATAATTGAGGCGTTCATTTTGTGTGATTGTTATTTATTTTTGGTTCATGTACACTGGGCCGTCGCGGTCGCCTGCCTCATGGTAGCTTGAGCAGTGGTAGCATTTAGGTTGGCTGGCTGTGAAGTCTTTTCTGTCGTGCTCACTGGTGCACTTCTTACAACGATGGGGTGTATGCGGCTGACAGTATGGGATGACGTAGCCGTATTCAAGGCATTTTTTGTTCATTGGGGGCAATGTTGCAGCTGGGTAAGTTTTGGTTCTTCTTTGTTTACCCGGGATTACTATGAATTCCGATGCGTCGTATCCTGGGAGGATAATTTGGTATGCGGTAGAACTTGCGTTACGTGATTTTATCCATGTTGCTTGACGGACTTCGGTAACTCCGTAATCCTCAGCCAGACCTTCAGCGAAAGCACTGAGGTCGGTTGTAGGTGTGTAACGAGAGGTGTATATAATTTGTTTGGTATCGTTGAATGACGAATGTGTTTCAACTGTAACTTAAAGTTTGTTCATGTGGGTAATCTTTTGTATAGCGTTACTTTGTTTGCGTTCTACGCCGTAGGCCAGATATTTCTTTCCCTGTTGTTGATTTTTTTTCGGTTTATCTCCAAGTTGTTTGGTGAGTGACTTCATCATTATAAATGAATTAGTTGAAGAGGCAACTTTGCTTGCACCACTTTCTTTGAACGTATGAGAAAGTGGGTGGGGAATGGTGCCGGTCTCTTCTCCTGGGTAGGATGGTCATTCTGGGAAGAGAGCATCCGAAAACTACAGCCTCTCGTCACCCGACCCCGTGATCTATCTGGTATTGGATGATCGCTTTCTCATCTCCTCCTCTAGGCAATTTTTGTGTCCGGTAGGGTGTCCGTTAACTTTGCAGTAGAAACAGGGCGGTTCTCCGGACCGACACGACTGGGGATCTTCCCGTTTGTCATGGTAGTCATGGGGGCAGTATGAGCCTCTTAGCTTACCATTACAGTTCCCGCTTGTGTGTCCGTATTTATGGCATTTATAACATCGCATCGGTCGTTTCTCGAATGCTGTAACATTGGTTTTGGTGGCGCAGAAGGGAATGTCTTAGGTATTTAGGAGGAGTGGGGCAGTTGAATTTTAGTGTTGGGGCTGTGGTGTTCTCTCTTTTTGGTGTGATCTTTGGTGCGATTTTTGCTTCGACAACGCTGTCTTCGTATTGAACGAATCCAGTGATGTACTTCTCGATTTCCACATTCGGGATATCTCCAACGTAGATCAAACCTGAACTTGTAGAGAACGTCGGGTGTGGCACTATTTTGCATGGCTCTTCACAAAGTCTAGTTTTGGAGAGAATTGTGTCATTTTGAAGTTTTGTGACTACTCTGATGGCAAAGCCTTCGTTGCCGCTAATGGCGACGCTCAGTACTGGGCGGCCACTGAAAGAGCCACGTTTTTTTCCTGAGTGTATGGACAAATATCCGGTCTGTCTTTGGCGTCGAACGTGATCTTCAGGTGTTCGGAAAAGGTTTGACTATTGTTGAACAAGTTGTGTTTCTCAAATGGCGTGTATTGCTTCCTCCTCGCAGCTCTCGGAGCTCGGTTGCTTTTTTTGTGGGACGGAGAGTCGTCGATGCTGTCGTCGGACGTAGAGGTAGAGGTACTTGCGTGAATTGCGGGTTCTTTAGCTTATTGGTTCTTTACGAGTTCGTGGAAATGGAAAAAATGGCCTTGACATGACCCTCGAGCCTCGTTAGACGGTCGTCAATTGTGCTAGGTTCTGCGGCGAAAACTTCTGCTTCCTGCTCAAGGAGGCCGGTCGTTTGGCCTAGTAGATTCCTGATTTCCTGGAAGTTCTGAAGTAGAACATCTATGAGAGCATCACGTGCCATTTCTGATTTTCTTAACTACAGGTAAGGGAACGGTTTGTTATTTATCGGAGATTTATGTAGAACTTATCGAGCCGCGACTAGAACGTTTCGATTGTAATGCTGTTTACAACCTCCGCTGGAAGTTTGTTCGACAACTCTATACGTGAAGAAATTGCGCGTGATGTCGAGTTAGAAACGTTTCCCAACAATTTTGTATCCATTGTTTCTAGTCATTCCGTTCGTTTGTATCTAGAGTCAAAAGGCTCGCTCGGTCAACGTTTTCCTTACCCTTCATACTCTTCCATACTTCGATCGTGTCGCCTCTGATTCGACGTTTCTTTAGCGAATGAAGATCGAGTTCACGTTGCCTGTCTTCGTAAGATTTATTCCGCAGCGAGGAGATGAGTTTTGTAGCCCTATACTTTGAACCTTCTCCAATTTAGTAACGGCTTTTCTAAGAAATGGAGACCAGAATTATGATGTATACGTTACCTATCTTAACAACATATTAGCGCAATAGGTTGGTTCCCCAACCCCATGTTCTCCGGATTCAGTAACCCCATATATTTCGTGATTTCATCAACCCAATGTATCCGTAACTGTCGTAACCCCATGTATTCGCGATTTCCCCACCCGTGTATTCATTATTGCTCAACCTCATTTATTATTGATTTCCCAACGTCAGACTTTTTTCTTTCTTTCTTATGCATAATTTTGTTGCAGTGTGATTATAATTCATTGAATTATATCTACCAATCACCGTATTATTTTTGATACAATCATTGTCACTCAAACTTATATTGTGCATTATCTTCTAGCTATAGCAGAAGCATTTTCATTCCACTTCTGCATTCCAGTATTGAATTATTGTGATTGTCAATTATTTAATCATTTCCCTGCGGTAATGAAGTGCAGATATTCAGTATTATGTGAATTCTTTATGTATAATTCATGTTGTCTATTCACCTCTTCTTTATTCATAATTTTTTTAGAGCCATCTGAACAATATGTTAACGCAATATGTTAGTTTACCAACCCCATGTTCTCAAGATTGCCTAGCCCCATATATTCGAAATTACCAACCCTCCCAACCCAATGTATTCGTAATTGTTATAACCCAATGTATTCGTGAATTACCCACCCCGTGTATTTATGATTGCCCAACCTCACTTATTATTGATTTCTTAACAACATACATTCATGATTCTTACCTAAAAAAAAAAAAAAAAAACGGGAGCTATTGATCAT
>SDVV010026511.1:0-12248 GCA_016164225.1 Gammarus roeselii | reverse complement strand
ATCCCTCAAAATGTCCACAAATTACCAGCTACCTTCTATTGATCCTGAGTTATCATCGACCCCTAGCCCCAATTGGGTATCAGGAAAGGGATCCTGACCGATCTCGGGACCTTGATTATATGAGACGGAGCACCGAAGGGGATGGGGGGAAGGGTAATTCAGGTGGTTGTTGTTAGTATTGGATAGCCAGAGAATCTCAGAATTGAGCAGCTGGAAGGCTGTTGTTGCCGTTGTTATTGAAGAGGAATCAAATACACAAAAGGGAGAGACTCACGCACTCATTGAAGAGGCGTCTGATTGTAGGAAAGAAGTATCATGAATGGCGATGTTGCTTATTAGTGAAAACAATTAGACCCAGATGAGATCTACTGAATAAGTGATAGGGTCATTTCATGTAAAGTCTTCTGGCTAAGACGAGAACATCTGAAATGCTGACGTGGTCGCTGCATGACTCATTAGAGAGCGTTAGAAAGATGACGCTAATGAGGACTTTCTTGAAGTTGCAGACTTGCACATTAACTGTAGTCACAGTCGCTGGTTGTGCAGAGAAGAGAGGTAAAATCATAGGGGTGAAATTTTCTAGCAAGTCAGGTAATAGGCATGTATTTTTCCACTTGGAACACGAAGCACGACTGTTTCATGAGAAACTCTACGAAATATGCCACATTGCTGTGGGCTGTCTGAGAACGTCACACGTGAATCTCAAGCTCCAGGCAAGATTTTTACTTATTTCGTACCGAAATCGCTGCTTACCGATCTTCCCCCACAAGTCGATATATTCCTTCTACAAGATACATTGTTCAAATTGTATTTTGCATCTACCTGTAGACTCTCGAACGTTTGACGTAAAATTGAAAGTGGGACATTTATTTTCCCGTAGTCTCATTGCGGAAAGTTTCGAATATCAACTTTGGATTACTTTCTGCATTATTCCAACTCTCCACGTTGTGTAGATAGATTTATCAAGTCATCAAGAACCACGAGATAGCCTTCATTACCCATACAGATCTTAGTCAAAATCAAACGAAAATAAACTGAGAAGAGGTGAAACCGATATACATGCATTCCAAACAAAATAACAAATATACTGAAACAATCCTTCACAAATACCTTGCAGTGAGCGTATATTTGTTCCCACCCCATTCGAAATAAGTCCAACTTCCTATATCAACGCCAAAAACTCCCCACAAAATACACCTCTACAATAAGTATACTGAAATATTCATATTGCAATCATACTCCTTCAGTAAAACCCTACACACAACCGAAAAATCTTTAAAATACGTTCAAACATAATAAAATACCCATTCAAAGCATCGACCAACACATAAAGAAACCTATAATAAAATGGAAGACGTATGAGATAGCCTTCCTTACCCATACAAATCCTACTCATTATCCGATTTAAATAAACTGACTAGACGTGAAACCGATACGCATTACCAACTAAGTCACAAATAAACCGAAATAATCTTGCACCAATTCGTTACAGTGAACATACATTATCTCATAGCCTAATCTAAAAGAATACCAACATTCTAAATCAACATCAAAAACGTATCACTTTTCCCAAAGTAGAACATGTAAACTGAAATAACAATATTCAAATCTTATCCCTCCAATAATACCATACTGAGAAGTCACAAGCCAATCAAAATTTCCCTACTCATAACGCATTTAACCGTTCAATTTTATATGTACAAACGCCTAAGCTTACGATATCAATTACGCTACGAACCTAAATCTAGTAATGACATCGTTCTAGAGAAACCATCAAAAATTAAATTCGCCAGACACTAAACACTCGAAGCTGATCGCGAAATAAGATAAGACGCTATTTCGTCAGTCATCAGATCAAACACATACACTTCCAATACATTACTTATGCAATGTCTATACAATAACCATACAATAACTAGCCAATACATAATCAATACCTATAAAATAATTATGCAATAGGAACAACCTTCCATTTAAGATCGCGAGGTTAAGATAACGTCTATCATCGAACGCTCGAATTATGCCCCATATTCCTCCACTAAAACGACCTACGCAACATTTCTGATTGCTCTACTGAAGCTCGCCACGCTACTTTTTATTATCTTAATCTGATCTTATACCGTTCAACTCACAACGGTAAATATGTTAAATTTTGCTATGCACCGTTTTATCGAAGGTATAAAATCGAGTAATACAGTCACGTAACGACTGGGAATCACCGCCTCACATAGTCATATAGTCAGCATGTTTGGCAGTGGCACTATAACTTACAGACCCACACATAAGTAGCGTAAAGTGTGGCTAAACGGCCCGGGGAAAAAAGTAAATCCCAACGGCCTACTGAATAAATAGGTGGGGGGTTGCGATCCTGGATACAGGGTGCCTAAACGCAATTTTTTTTATTCGGCCAATGTAATTGTTAGGAAGTATGTTATTTCTTAGTGTAACCGACTTAGTCGCTGTATATCTCGGACAGTGTACTTGTAAGTTCAGACAATTGCTCATGTGGTCAAGTTAATTCCTGTAGCTAAATAGAGAATACCCGGGAGGAGGGGGGGGCAGGATAGGGGAGCAGGAAAGGGGAGGGGGTCAGTTGCATAGGGACGACACAACGCATTTTTTGATTCGAACAATGTAATTGTTAGGAAATATGTTATTTCTTAGTGTGACCGACTTAGCCGCTTTAAATCTCGGACATTATACTTGTAGGGGAGAGCAATTTCTCTTTTGGCCGAGTTTATTACTGTATCCACGCCTAGACCACCCGGGAGAGGGAAGAGGGTAGGGGAGGAGGATAGGGGGAGGAGGAGTTGAGAGTGGGTGGTCCCAATATATCAGTGTCATTTAGTGATCTTATCTCGAGATGTGCTCCTGTCGTTACGAGTTTTAACGGTTCGTTTTAACGTATTGTAGACGGTATGTATGTTTTGTGTTGGGATATTTTAAATGGACTATTTGCAAGAAACGATGGTTCATATTAGGATGGCTGTTAGTGTAAGATACATTTGAATAGGGACTTTTATATCGTATTTTATAGGTTCACAGGCCCCCTTGTTATTTCAATGGGTTTTATTGCTCGCACATTTTGTCATGTATGACTCATTTGAATAGAAACTTTTACTTTGCAAGCCGGATTTATTTAGGAAATGCGTAATCAATGTAGTTATGCATCGAATAGTGGTCTAATACATGTTACAATATTTTGTAAGTGTAGAATACATTTGCATAGAAGCTATTTTAACGATTCTATTTAGTTTTCAATGGTTATTGCCCATGCATTTTGTTATGTATTCGATGTTGTTACCGTAGGATATCGTTGCTCGACTGTGATAATACGTTGATTATGACATCTTTATTTCTATTAGTGATTCCCGTAGTATGTACGAGGTATTTTATTGCACGATCGATAAGGTTTGATTAAATCCATTCCCTTTAGGCGTCTCATGTAATCCAAACGCAAGTGGCACTGTACGATCTTTTTATTCGTCAATGTCACATATTGATCTAATCTTGACTTGCACTCTTTTCGGGGCATGCAGTAGGGTATACCTTTGATCACTTTGCCGCGATCGGTATATATAGCGTTGATTCATTCGGTCATGAAGTATGGTGTACCTTTCATCACTTGCCGTTTTCGGTAGGAATAACATTTGTTTCATTTGGACATTCATTAGGGTGTATCTTTAATCACTTGGCTTACGGGTGACTCATTCTGACGGACAGACGGACAGCTTTCGGATATACATTGGCAGTTGTTATGTTATGAACATTTTCCATTTAATTGTTTTTTGATGGTTGCATTGGGCTATAAGTGGTCACTAACTGTTGCTCGTTATGTATATCTATTAGGTTCTGGTAGGGATAGTGTTATAAAAAGTTTCTGGAGGGGTTGGGTGTAGGGACCCCTAGGCAAAAGTTGGATGCGCTCCTGGAAAACTAGGTAAGTTTGCTCATGTTTGTTCCTTAGTGTTTTTTTTTTGGCTTGTGTCTGGTAATTGACACTCATAGCAGCTGGTTTATGCCCTCGGACTCGAGCAACATACTGTAACACGTTGGTTTGCAAGCAAATGATCGCACTCGGGTAGTCATCAGCTGTTTCACTTTTCAGTAGTCCCAGCTGCCATTTATTTGATTCATCGAACATGGGATGATTTTTAGAATAGTGGGGGAAGTTCATGTGTTCAGCCAGAGGACCTTGTGGCATCCCCGCCTCAATGCCCACCCGCGCACGCGCGCATGCGCGCGCGCGTGCGTTGTCACCGTAGCGTGGTTTCAGTGTCATAAAAGAAGCTGTAGACTTGTGTCTTAGCTTCTGTTTGGAGTTGACGAGATATATATCTATGATAGCGTAGGTAATAGAATTTTCATCACATTTTTCAATGGAAGGCATGAGGCGTTGTAGTGCATTTCAATGCAAGTCATGTTGCATATCTGCAATTTCTTCATCGATCAAGGGGTGATTTGTGGGGTAGTTTATAGAAGACCATGTATTCAGGCAGAGACGATTACCGCATTTTCCGCCTCAATATCGGGCATACATTTAAACTGGACTTATATCTATCGCATTTCAATGCTACCCATACAGTATTGCAACGTCGTTGTAGGTCATATTGCATATATGCATTCAATGCATAGTCATTCGAGTTAAATAAACGATATTGCGAACAAAGATTCATATGATTTATTTTTCATTGATAATAGATTTATAACACGTTTTTATATATTAGGGGATTAAATGAGTTTATCATTTATACGAGAACAAAACTATTCACACCGAAAATCGACACGAGCAATTGTACGTAACATAAGTAATGACTTCGACCGCCCTCTCTCACCTTATCTTGACCCTCGGTATCAATGGCACTCCGCGGATTCTTTATCGATATTGAACAATAGTTCTCACCTGGATCTGTCACCGCATTATCCTTTCTGGTAAAATGTTTCCATATTAAACTTGAAGACATCCTTCTACAACAAAAGCAGATCGTTAACTGAATGAGTATAGATAGATATGGGTCTAATTTTTACATACAGGATCGTTAGCGTCACTGCATTGGCCCATGTATTAGGGCAGCATGTAGGCATTTACACACATCGGTGCAAGAAGGGTTACCATACACTGCCAGATGCATTAATACCTAGGCAACCTAACTAAACCATCTTAACCAGGAAATATGTGTCATCGTTCGTGATTTCCTTCCAACGTATGATACGTATTCATTGATTTATGATATATTCATAACAACCTCCTCCACATGTCTCTTTAACACTTAGTTTTTATAATATCACATACACACACACACATTTGTATGCATATGCAGGGTCGAATGTACAGCGTATACACGGGTTATATCGGCATATGGCGACAAATGCCATCATATGCTGGTATAATGTAGGCGTATTCACGGTTGACACCGGCATATGACGACACATGACGCCATATGCTGGTATAACGTAAGCGTATTCACGGTTGACACCGGCATATGACGACATATGCCGCCATATGCTGGTATAATGTAGGCGTATTCACGGTTGATGGCGGCATATGCCGGTATAATGCAGGCGTATACATGGTTGATGGCAGCATAACGTAGGCATATACACACACACATTTTTGTAGGCATATACAGGATCGGTTAACATCTGTAGCATTTTTTCCATTTGAACGACATTCCTTGCTTTTTGTTACAAGATATTTAATATGGATCAGTTTCATGGCATGTTAGGTTGAAAGAACTAATCATCTATCATAATCTAACCTAACAGATGTATGGTATGCAGTTATTGATATATACATATGAAACCTCCAGACGGTACTTTATCAAACTTACACCTAATTCTTTCTACTTCATTGTCACTCTTTTTTTCAGTGTTTTAGGATTAACGCATAACAAATATTTCCACATGTCTCTACTTTTTGATCAATCTTCTGCAGTTTGTTACACACATCCAATTTTGATCTAGTAAATCATCAAAAACCTAACCTAACCGAACTTATGTACGGTTTTCAGTCATTGATATATACAATGCATAACAAATATCACCACTTGACTCAATATTCTGATCTATCCTTTGCAGTTTTGATACGCACTTCCAATTTTGATCTAGCAAATTTCATCTGTTTTCATAAATAATTTCATCATTGTTTAAATGTTATAGCTTTTTTTCATATGATTCTTGACTTTGATTTGATTCAATTCTAAATCACATCCACAATTTAATCACACCCATCTATTGAGGCTGCTGTGGCCGAGTGGTTAGAGTATCCGACTGCAGTGTCAGCCCCTGGTGCTGCATGTCGCGAGTTCGAGCCTCGGCAGAGACATGGCGGTCTTGTGGCGGGGGGATTGGGCGCCTCCCCCCACTGTGTCTGCCTAACTTAGCCACACCCTAACTAGGAGGAAACGGCTGTATGTCTATACATCAAAAATCTAACCTAATCAAGCCTGACTTTATGTATGGTACCTAACCTAACCTTATTTGCGGTATTCAGTCATTGATATATACAACGAATAACAAATATCACCACTTGATTCTACATTTGATCTATCCTTTGCAGTTTTGATTCGCACTTTCAATTTGATCTAGCAAATTTCATCTGTTTTCATATATAATTTCATCATTGTTTGAATGTTATAGTTTTTTTTCATATGATAATTGATTTTGATTTGATTCAATTCTAAATCACTTTCACATTATATTCACACCCATTTAAAAACCTAACCTAACCTAACCTGACCTTATGTATGGTACCAATCCTTATGTACGGTTTTTAGTCAATGATATATACATATGAACCCCCTCCACACGGTTCTTTATAAAACTTGCACTTAATTATTTCTTGTTCGTGGTCAATCTTGACTTATTTATGTTAGCAGAGAGGACAGATTTTCAAGCTTAGATGGATTGAATGTTACAAGTAATTCATATTTGTTTCAATCATCATACTAACGTACACAGGGTCTCACACTATGTTTTTCTTAGTTTTTTCCTTCGACACCTCCTGGCACTACATCCTTTGACGACTTGCACAGTTGATTTGCCTATTCTTTCCTATAATTTTCATATTCGTGGCAATGACTTTATTTCAGATGTCGCCATACATTAAGTACTTGTGGATTTATGTTTATTCAATTTTTTTTGCAAAGTTCACAGACCCCATCACCCCATTACTTTTGAAAAAACGACGATTCGAGCTAAACCCCATCCTTCCACAACAGAATCACCATCCTGATTGAGTTTGATCAGATCAGACTCTGATTTATTTCATACCAATGTATAACACATCTAGCTCATTTACTTCGTGCTAGGTTTATGGCATCATTTCACGCCTTGAAACATATCCTTCCACCGGGTTCGACAAATCGATGCTACCTCCGACTGACACGGTGTTTGCAATTTCATCGCTTAACCTTTGAGTTTAGGGGCAATATAAACAATTGTTTTAGGATTTACATAGTTTTATTAGTATGTACACGTACATACGCTCGAATATACACTTGCATGTACATACACAGCCCTATACACGTACATAAATACATACATACACAGTTGATGACCAAGGCGAACAATGTTAGGCGGCTGCATGCCGAGAATAGATTCAGTGTTACGTGGAGAACAAGTGGAGATGGTCGTATCGTCGTATAATAAATAAAATGGATGTTTACGTCTTAGAAATTTGTTTACGAGTGTTGGATGAATAAATGTCCGAAGATGATTTGGCTTGGCTCGAGGATATATTGACTACTGATGGAAATATCAGTTATCTACAGATGCGAAGAACAAGAATTACAGGAGTGGGAACTATTATCCATATATGGAAGAAGAATAAAGGAAACAGGGTTTGGGTAACTGATTTCGACTCATTTCAGTCATATGTAACAGAGTTCAAAGAAAATAAGAAAGTAAATCTTGAAATTGATATGATCCAAGCAGAAATCTTCCACAAGTGTAATAAAGTCGGGTTGGTGGAAAATAAATTTTTCCTAGGACAAAAAGTGTAATAGAATTTCTTTCGGGTACAGATCGGACGTACATTGAATTGGACAAGATTTGAATAATTAATGTTCGCAAAGGAGAAGAAGAACATATATGGAATCGCAGGGAACTACATTTTTGGATTCACGGGGATGGAACAGGCTTCGGTTAGAAGTGCGAATCAAAATTGGAAGTGCAAATCAAAACTGCAAAGGATAGATCAAAATGTAGAGTCGTGTGGTGATATTTGTTATGCATTGTATATATCAAAGACTAGATACCGTACATAAGGTTAGGTTAGGCACCATACATAAGGTCAGGTTAGGTTAGGTTAGATTTTTGATGGGTGTGAATAACATGTGGAAGTGATTTAGAATTTAATCAAATCAAAATCAAGAAACATATGCAAACAAGCTATAACATTCAAACAATGATGAAATTATATATGAAAACAGATGAAATTTGCTAGATAAAAATTTGAAGTGAGTATCAAAACTGCAATGGATAGATCAAAACATAGAGTCAAGTGGTGATATTTGTTATGCATTGTATATATCAATGACTGAATACCGTGCATAAGTTATGTCAGGTTAGGTTTTTGATGATTTACTAGATCAAAATTGGATGTGTGTATCAAACTGCAAAAGATTGATCGAAATGTAGAGATATGTGGAGATATTTTTTATGCGTTAATCCTAAAACACTGAAAAAAAGAGTGACAATGAAGTAAAAAGAATAAGTTGTAAGTTTGATAAAGTACCGTGTGGAGGGTTCATATGTATATATCAATAACTGCATACCGTACATAAGTTGGGTTATGTTGGGATAGGATTATTAGTTCTTTCAACCTAACATGCCATGAAGCTGATCCATATTAAATATCTTGTACCAAAAAGCAAGGAATGTTGTTCTAATGGAAAAAATGCTACAGATGTTAACCGATCCTGTATTTGCATACAAAAAATGTGTGTGTATATGTCTACATTATGCCGCCATTGACCATGTATGCGCCTGCATAATACCGGCATTTGCCGCTATCAACCGTGAATACGCCAACATTATACCAGCATATGGCGGCATGTGTCGCCATATGCCGGTGTCAACCGTGAATACGTTTACATTATACCAGCGTATGGCTGCATATGTCGTCATATGCCGGCGTCAACCGTGAATATGCCAACATTATACCAGCATATGGCGGTATATGTCGCTATATGCCGGTGTCAACCGTGAATACGCTCACATTATACCAGCATGTGGCGGCATATGTCGCCATATGCCGGTATCACCCGTGTATACGCCGTAAATTCCGACCCTGTATATGCATACAAATGTGTGTGTGTGATATTTAAAAAAACGTTTAATTGAGCCATGTGGAAGGGAGTTGATATGAATATAACATAACTCAATGAATGCATAACATACATTGGCAGGAAATCTCGAACGATGCCACACAATTCCTGGTTAAGATGGTTAGGTTAGGTTGCCTAGATATTAATGCATCTGGCAGTGTATTGTAACCATTTTTTGCCCTAATGTGTGTAAACGCCTGCATGGTTCCATAATACATGTGTCAATGCAGTGACGCTAACGATCCTGTATGTATAAATTAGACTCGTATCTATACTCCTTCAATTACCGATCTGCTTTTTTTGTAGAAGAATGTCGCCAAGTTTAATATGGAAATGTTTACCTGAAAGAATAATGCGGTGACAAATCCAGGCGAGAACTATTGCTCAACATCGATATAGAATCCGCGGAGTGCCACTGATACCCATTCTCAAGATAAGATCAGAGAGGGCGGTCGAAGTCATTACTTATGTTTCGTACAGTTGCTAGTGTCGATTATCGGAGTATTTAGTTATGTTCTCGTATAAATGATAAGCCCATGTAATCCCCTAATATATAAAAAACGTATTATAAATCTATTGTCAAATAAAAAATTGTTCGCAATATCCTAAATTTGATTCGAATGACTAGCATTGATTGTATGTATGCAATATGACATGCAACGAAGTTGAAATACTGTATAGGTAGCATTGAAATGCGATAGATATTAGTCCAGTTGAAAGGTATGCCCGATATTGAGGCGGAAAATGCGGTGATCGTCTCTGCCTGAATACATGGTCTCTCCAACTAGCCCACATAACACCCCTCGTACGATGAAGATATTGCAGATATGCAACATGACTTGCATCGAAATGCACTACAACGCCTCTTGCCTTGCATTGAAAAATGTGAGAAAAATTCTATTAACAACGCTATCGTAGAAATATATCTCGTCAACTCCAAACAGAAGCTAAAGCACAAGTCTACAGCTTCTTTTATGACAAACTGAAACCGCGCTACGGTGACAACGCACGCTTGCGCGCATGCTCACGTGCGCGCTTGGACATTGAGGCGGGGATGCGACAAGCTCCTCTGGCTGAATACATGAACTTCTCCAACTATCCTAAAAATCCTCCCTTGTTCGATGAATCAAATAAATGACAGCTGGGACTACTAAAAAGTGAATCAGCTGATGACTACCCGAGTGCGTGGATTTACTAGCATCCAACGTGTTACAGTATGTTGCTCGAGTCCGAGGGCATAAACCAGCCTAAATTCAGAAATGTCCCACAAGCGCTCAAATGCTTTTGCCCCCCGAACATCAATCGATTAGCTAAACAAGCATTAGAGAACATGGAAATACCATGCATCAATGAGTACTTGAATATTGAGTAAAATCTTTCACCTGGCTGACACATAAGTCGCTGAAAAATTGAATTTCTACGGGGTTTTGCACGTCATTTTTCACCTGGAGGCGTCTAAGGGGGGCTGAAACGGGCCCTGGAGATCCTATAGCTGAAGACGCAAATGGTGGCGTCCCTTATCGCTGCAAACGCAAAAAGAGGCGTCTACGCTCACGAAAAATGCAATTTTTAATTGTTAATGATTTCGTGTAGGATAATATTTTTCAATTGTATTTATTGGTTCATGTATTTATCATATTAAAACATTCATGTTTTTTCATTGGTTGATTTTTAACTGTATTGGGTAGCAGGTTGACTGTATGTGTAGAATATATTTTTATTCAATAATAGTATATGTTTATATATATATATATATATATATATATATGTATATATCGGAGATATGGGAGCCGAAACAGCCCTGGGGGTTGATATAGGATCAAAACAGCCCTGGGGTAGATAAAGGAGCGAAACTGCCGTGGAGGGAAGGGGGGGGGAATTATAGGAGCGAAACAGCCCTGGGGTAAAATTAAAGGAGCGTCACAGCCCTGGGTGGAAATTAATGGAGCGAAACAGTCCTGGGGAGAGATTATAGGAGCGAAACAACCCTCACCAAAAACGCCCTATTGAATATTGATGGTTTATGATTTCGTAATGGATTGTAAATAGGTATTGCAATGGGTAAGTATTATTGTATGATTTAATGTTAGAGTTTATTTAATTGACATATCCGCAAGAAATGTTAACCTGGTACATAGGCAGTTAGCTGTATGTGAAGGATTTAATTATGTTTAATAGTATATGGTATTGTAGTATTCAATCGACCTGGTTGTATGTGTAGTATATATTCTTTTTTAATAGTATTAATTTATTTATATGTCGTATTATTTAGTGTCGCAGGCCCCCGCTGTTATTTCAATGGGTATTTATTGCTAGTCTTTGGTTAAATTATTACTTGTTTCCGATTTTTAAAGACATTTATAGCGTTGTGATAGGATTTGTAAATAGTATATTGTATAGGGTTAGTATTCTTGTATGAATTTGAGTTTATTTAGCTGTCATATCCGCAAGAAAATGTTAGCCTTGTGGTATATAGGAGGGAGGCGATGCAATTATACGTTCACGTATTTTCAATCCGTATGACTATGGGCAATGAAAAATGTCCAAGTTTATGATGATTTATTTATTACATGGTTACATGAGAACAATTACCCATTAGGACCAGTTACAGTACTGGAAAAATTATTATGGATTTTTGAGATTTTCGGTATTTTTACATAAAAAGGTGAAATAATCACAATTTATGTATTGATATATGATTTATTTCATATTATTTATGCAGAACGAGTATTTCAGTAGTCTGTTTGCCCTCCTTTAGCAGACTTAAGGGCTTGTACCCGTTTAGGCATGCCACGAATTAGTGTCATGCACAAATCCTTGATTCTGTCAGAATGGAACCAAACTTTTATGAGGCGTTCAATAAGCTGTTTTTTGGTTGTAATGGGGACTTCATGCATTTCATTCTTCAACAGACACCAC
>SDVV010026510.1:0-12248 GCA_016164225.1 Gammarus roeselii | reverse complement strand
TGGAGCACGTATGCTTATAAATGGAGCACGTATGCTTATAAATGGAGCACGTATGCTTATAAATGGAGCACGTATGCTTATAAATGGAGCACGTATGCGTATAAATATAGCACGCATTCTTATAAATGGAGCACGTGTGCTTATAAATGGAGCACGTATGCTTATAAATGGAGCACGTATGCTTATAAATGGAGCACGTATGCTTATAAATGGAGCACGCATGTTTATAAATATAGCACGCATTCTTATAAATGGAGCACGTATGCCTATAAATGGAGCACGTATGCTTATAAATGGAGCACGTATGCTTATAAATGGAGCACGTATGCTTATAAATGGAGCACGTATGCTTATAAATGGAGCACGTATGCTTATACATATAGCACGTATTCTTATAAATGGAGCACGTATGCCCAAAAATGGAGCACGTATGCTTATAAATGGAGCACGCATGTTTATATTATTGATTTAGCCATGCGATTGGAAGGCTGAGCGAATCCCTCTATCTGACAACGGTTCAGATTTGGGTTTGAACTGTCTCGAAGTGAATGTTTGTGTGGCTTAGTGTCACTGAAAGAGTATATCCACAATACTGCGGGGTCTGGAATATACCAACGGATGCATTGATCATCCATTTTACTTTATACATGACACGGAGCTTCAACGTCTTCTTCCCTTTATAGGACACGGAGCTTCGACGTCTTCGTCCCTTTATATAACACGGAGCTTTGACGTCTTCGTCCCTTTGTATGACACGGAGCTTCGATCTCTTCATCCCTTAATAATCTTTAGCTATTTGTTAACTGTTCTGAGCCCACCTACGGAGCTCAGTGCGTTCGAGTGGCTGTTTGTGTTCAATGGCGCTGATCGGATTGAATCCATGCCAGACTCCGCCATCTCTCTAACTACTTTACATCTACAAATTTATCAGTCTTTAGGTGACGAGAAGAGCTTTGAATTGTCATTTAGGCACGTAACTGTATCATTCTTTAGGAAGCACATTTTGTTATCTATGTCATTTAGGCACGTAACTGTATAATTCTTTAGGAAACATGTTTTTTTTACATTTGAAATTAAGACACGTAACATACAAAGATCTAACAAATGTATATCAGTGCTGAAAAAAACCCACTGCAGTCCCACTTTAATTTAAAAAAGCTGTGGACCAAATAAAATAAAATGTAAGATGCATATTGGATATTTTAAAAGTTGATATTGTTGAACGAATAATCTGACAATTATTGAAGTCCTCACTCAGTTTGTCTTGTCGTATACCTTACAATGAAATGTAGTATCTTCGTCGATGAGTAGTCTAGCTACTGTTCCGTAGTATAGCTACTGTTCAGTAGTCTAGCTATTGTTGAGTAGTCTAGCTGCTCTTCAGTAGTCCAGCTACTGTTGAGTAGTCTAGCTACTGTTGAGTAGTCTAGCTACTGTTCAGTAGTCTAGCTACTGTTGCGTAGTCTAGCTGCTGTTCAGTAGTCTAGCTACTGTTCAGTAGTCATGCTACTATTCAGTAGTCTAGCTATTGTTGAGTAGTCTAGCTACTTTTCATCAGTCTGGCTACTGTTTAGTAGTCTAGCTACTGTTCAGTAGTCTAGCTATTGTTGAGTAGCCTAGCTACTGTATAGTAGTCTAGCTACTGTTGAGTAGTCTAGCTACTGTTCAGTAGTCTAGCTACTGTTCAGTAGTCTAGCTGCTGTTTAGTTGTCTAGCTACTGTTGCGTAGTCCTGCTACTGTTGAGTAGTTTAGCTACTGTTGAGTAGTCTTGCTACTGTTGAGTAGTCTAGCTGCTGTTGAGTAGTCTAGCTACTGTTGCGTAGTCTAGCTACTGTTGAGTAGTCAAGCTACTGTTGAGTAGTCTAGTTACTGCTGAGTAATCTAGATACTGTTGAGTAGTCTAGCTACTGTTGCGTAGTCTAGCTACTGTTGGGTAGTCTAGCTGCTGTTTAGTAGTCTAGCTACTGTTGCGTAGTCTTGCTACTGTTGAATAGTTTAGCTATTGTTGAGTAGTTTAGCTACTGTTGAGTAGTCTAGCTACTGTTGAGTAGTCTAGCTACTGTTGATTAGTCTAGCTACTGTTGAGTAGTCTAGCTACTGTTGATTAGTCTAGCTACTGTTGATTAGTCTAGCTACTGTTGAGTAGTCTAGCTACTGTTGAGTAGTCTAGCTACTGTTGAGTAGTCTAGCTACTGTTGAGTAGTCTAGCTACTGTTGAGTAGTCTAGCTACTGTTGATTAGTCTAGCTACTGTTGAGTAGTCTAGATACTGTTGATTAGTCTAGCTACTGTTCATTAGTCTAGCTACTGTTGAGTAGTCTAGCTACTGTTGAGTAGTCTAGCTACTGTTGATTAGTCTAGCTACTGTTGAGTAGTCTAGCTACTGTTGATTAGTCTAGCTACTGTTGATTAGTCTAGCTACTGTTGCGTAGTCATGCTACTGTTGAGTAGTTTAGCTACTGTTGAGTAGTTTAGCTACTGTTGAGTAGTCTAGCTACTGTTGAGTAGTCTAGCTACTGTTGAGTAGTCTAGCTACTGTTTATTAGTCTAGCTACTGTTATCACAGTAGTCGAGCGTGTTCGACGAAATGAAGTGCACCAGGCTACCAATGTTACCGAACTGGATTTCATCTTAATGGGGTTAACAATGACATTTATATCTTGTGATTGATCAAGCTCCCGTTTAAATTACAGTGATGATTAGAGGTTTGTCAAGCTTCCGATTGAAATATAATTATGATTAAAGATTAATCAAGCCTCCGATTATTCAGTCCATTTATAATAATTCAATCGAAAGGATTTGTGACAAATGTAGAGTACTAGTCCAGCTCACAACGTTACTATTCCATATATATAAATTATTTCAGTCATGAATACTTCTGGTTAATGCAAATAGTTTAGCTTATACAACCAAGGAATTAGCTGTGAATCAATTTATTTTATAATTTGTCGATACCCTTTAAGCGCGTTAGAGATGGTTAGCCATGATTTTAATTGCGTTTTCAAACCGCATTTCAATGCTTTCTACATCCCATTTTCTTTCAATGCTTTCTAAGTCCCATTTTCTTTCAATGCTTTCTACGTCCCATTTTCTTTCGATGCTTTCTAAGTCCCGTTTTCCACAAGGCTAGAAATATTTTCTTGCGCGTTTAGAATAATATGTTTGTGCTCAGTTTATATTTCGTTGAATTTTAAACACGTTCTGGATTACAGAGGGTCGTCAGTTGTATTGATACTGATGTACTGGACTACAGAGGGTCGTCAGTTGTATTGATACTGATGTACTGGATTACAGAGGGTCGTCAGTTGTATTGATACTGATGTACTGGATTACAGAGGGTCGTCAGTTGTATTGATACTGATGTACTGGATTACAGAGGGACGTCAGTTGTATTGATACTGATGTACTGGATTACAGAGTGCCGTCCGTTGTATTGATACTGATGTACTGGATTACAGAGGGCTGTCAGTTGTATTGATACTGATGTACTGGATTACAGAGGGTTGTCAGTTGTATTGATACTGATGTACTGGATTGCAGAGGGTCGTCAGTTGTGTTGATACTGCTGTACTGGACTACAGAGGGTCGTCAGTTGTATTGATACTGATGTACTGGATTAGAGAGGGTCGTCAGTTGTATTGACACAGATGTACTGGATTATAGAGGGTTGTCAGTTGTATTGATACTGATGTACTGGATTACAGAAGGTCGTCAGTAGTATTGATACTGATGTACTGGATTACAGAGGGTCGTCAGTTGTATTGGCACTGATGTACTGGATTACAGAGGGACGTCAGTTGTATTGGTACTGATGTACTGGATTACAGAGTGCCGTCCGTTGTATTGATACTAATGTACTGGATTACAGAGAGTCGTCAGTTGTGTTGATACTGATGTACTGGACTACAGAGGGTCGTCAGTTGTATTGATACTGATGTACTGGATTACAGAGGGTCGTCAGTTGTGTTGATACTGATGTACTGGACTACAGAGGGTCGTCAGTTGTATTGATACTGATGTACTGGATTACAGAGGGTCGTCAGTTGTATTGACACTGATGTACTGGATTACAGAGGGTCGTCAGTTGTATTGATACGGATGTACTGGATTACAGAGGGTCGTCAGTTGTATTGACACTGATGCACTGGATTACAGAGGGTCGTCAGTTGAATTGACACTGATGTACTGGATTACAGAGGGTCGTCAGTTGTATTGCTACTGATGTACTGGATTACAGAGGGTCGTCTCTTGTATTGATACTGATGTACTGGATTGCAGAGGGTCGTCAGTTGTATTGATACTGATGTACTGGATGGCAGAGGGTCGTCAGTTGTATTGATACTGATGTACTGGATTACAGAGGGTCGTCAGTTTTATTGATCCTGATGTACTGGATTACAGAGGGTCGTCAGTTGTATTGATACTGATGTACTGGATTACAGAGGGTCGTCAGTTGTATTGATACTGATGTACTGGATTACACAGGGTCGTCAGTTGTATTGATACTGATGTACTGGATTACAGAGGGCCGTCAGTTGTATTGACACTGATGTACTGGATTACAGAGGGTCGTCAGTTGCATTGATACTGATGTACTGAATTACAGAGGGTCGTGAGTTGTGTTGATACTGATGTACTAGATTACTGAGGGTCGTAAATTGTATTGATACTGATGTACTGGATTACAGAGGGTCGTCAGTTGTATTGATACTGATGTACTGGATTACAGAGGGTCGACAGTTGTATTGATACTGATGTACTGGACTACAGAGGGTCGTCAGTTGTATTGATACTGATGTACTGGACTACAGAGGGTCGTCAGCTGTATTGATACTGATGTACTGGACTACAGAGGGTCGTCAGCTGTATTGATACTGATGTACTGGATTACAGAGGGTCGTCAGCTGTATTGATACTTATGTTCTGGATTAGATTTTTCCATCAAAACAGTTTGGTGTTGACCTACTTCGGTAAAGATTCATTTGCAACCGGATGATCCATAACCCTTTTAAAATATTATTGAACAATTTTCCGTAGTCCTTCGACAATGATTTTGAAAATCAATAACTTTCCAGCCATCGGAAATCATGAAGGAATTTATTCAGTAGTCAACAATGAATCGAAGAACCGTTTAAGTTTAATACCTCTCCTGCAGAAAAAAATGTATAAATTCGGAAATCATTAAAGAATATCACTTTTCAAGATTTACAAATGCGACACATGTTTAATGCAATACAGGCATAATGAGACACAGGTATAATGAGACACAGGTGTAATGATACGCAGGTATACTGAGGCACAGGTAGTGTGATACACAGGTATGTTGAGACACAGGTATGATGAGACGCAGGCATAGTGAGACACAGGTATAATGAGGCACAGGTATAATGGGACGCGGGTGTAATGAGACACAGGTATAATGAGACACAGGTATAATGAGACATAGGTATAATGAGCCACAGGTATAATGAGATACAGGTATAATGAGATGCAGGCTTAGTAAGACACAGGTATAACGAGACACAGGTAGTGGGAGACACAGGTATAATGAGACACAGGTATAATGAGTTATAGGTATGATGAGGCAATAGTATAATAAGACATAGGTATAATGAGACACAGGTATAATGCGACACAGGTATAATGAGACATAGTTATAGTGAGATATAGGTATAATGAAGCACAGGTATAATGAGACATAGGTATAATGAGACATAGCTATAATGAGGTATAGGTATAATGAGACACAGGTATAATGAGACACAGGTATAATGAGACACATGTATAATGAGACACAGGTATAATGAAGCACAGGTATAATGAGACATAGCTATAATGAGACATAGGTATAATGAGACACAGGTACAATGAGACATAGGTAGAATGAGACACAGGTATAATGAGACGCAGGCGCAATTATGAGACAGAAATGCAGAACAGACCTTTGGGAAATTCGATTTATCAATCTGTCATTGAATTTTCAATACTGCCAGACCAATTTAAAAAGAAATAGCAATCGATAATATTTTCACACTCTGTAGAAACCAATTGGCAATCAGTGATACGAATACGACAGTCTTTGTTTGATTACTAATCAAACAAAAACTTTGATTAGTTATCAAACAAAACTGATTACTTTGTTTGATTACTGTGTTTGATTACTTTGTTTGATTGCCCGGTAACAGAGTGCATACTTTTACACGGAGAAACATACATATCTAAATTACGTATAAATCAGTACAAACATATACACAGATACGCGTTGAATGCCCACTAAACAATAAATAAACAAATATGCGCAATCAGTCAGGAGTGCATGTAACGACAGGCGGGACCATCAGGTCGGATTAGGTGACAATACTGAGTCCATCACTGCGTGTTGGCAGTCTTTATTGATATCATCCGCCAAGTACAAGTGTCACAAGATCTTGAGGTGTGGATGGGCCTATGTGAGTTGGGAGCTCATATACATACGGAATGGTATTATTGTACCGTCATAAGTTTATACATTATATACACACATTTAAGATTTAGATGATGATGGATATACAAATTTAAAATACATTTGATGATGTGTTCTTAAATTTTAAATACATATGTTGATGGGTCAGAACCTTATCAGGTTCATCACATCGTGCAACCGAGTGAGTAAACCCGTGAGTGACCGGTAGCAAACATCTCACTTTTAGCTGAATATGAGTACAAGCTTTTCCGAAACATGACGAGGAACCGGAGAAATAACCAAGTATATTTAAAGTACTCGATAACTATGCGCTCTATCCTGATGACACATAGCATTGCGATCAGACATTATGTTTATATGACGTAAATGTTTGATTATCTGAGTGATACGTTGGGAGGCAAAGGTTGTCTGGTTATGTGTGGGTGTGAGTTAGAGGGGCTCTGCCTTACATGCATGTGTGATCCGAGCCGGGCATATTTAAAGCGACGCTGTGTGAGGAGATCCTGTCTTTATACGTGACGTTAAATTACTCGCTCTGCGGAAATACGAAAGTAGTGATAATGAATCTCATTACATATTTCACTATCGGGGCTGACACAGAGCAGAAAAAAACTGTTGCGCTGAGAGGAGAGTGCTGGAATGGTTCAGTGGAGTTACGCTATCCAATGCTCGTTTGTCCTCAAAGGCAAATATAATTTATTTTAGGGCCAAAACATAGCGAAGTCAATCGGGACAAAGCACAAGTCAATTGACAGTCACCCAGTCGTGTTGACAGGGTGATCGTGTTGACAGGGTGATAGTGTTGACAGGGTGATAGTGTTGACAGGGTGATAGTGTTGACAGGGTGATAGTGTTGGCAGGGTGATAGTGTTGACAGGGTGATAGTGTTGACAGGGTGATAGTGTTGGCAGGGTGATAGTGTTGACAGGGTGATGGTGTTGACAGGGTGATAGTGTTGACAGGGTGATAGTGTTGACAGGGTGATAGTGTTGACAGGGTGATAAAGTTGACAGGGTGATAGTGTTGACAGTGGGAAAGTGTTGACAGGGTGATAGTGTTGACAGGGTGATAGTGTTGACAGGGTGATATTGTTGATGCTCTGTTGAAAGGGCGATAGTGTTGATGCTCTTAGTGAGCTGGAAAATATAGTTTTACGTTGCCAGTTCCGTGTTAATCGTCATCCATTGTTTGACTCTGCCTGCCCCTGCCAGCGGGCAAGCATTAGAGTCGTACAGTTCTTCTTGAAAGAAGATACGGTTGCGTAATTCTGAATGTCAGCTGGTAGCTTGTTGAAACTCTTTGGACCTGAAATAGGTAAAGCTTTGGCCCCAATCTCTGTTTTTCTGAACTCTGCGTCATTATTATTTTATTTCCGTGTTGATCGTTGATGTGCCACTTTTCGAGTTGTCAACACAACACCGTTCGAACAGGAGAGCTTGTTCTTAATTAAAATGACATGACGTTCAGTACACTTGATCAGAAACGATATAACATGAACGTTGATTCTGCGGACCCTCTAGTTGCGTGACATGTGGCAGGACAACAGCCACAACAAACTTCATTGTGTTCTCCCTCAGTGTGTTGACGGGCCCTCCTTCCTGTCTCACTTGGATTGTTGTCCTCTACTGCGCACTCAGACTGTACGATCATTATTTCAGGTGAGTCTGAAAACCAGCAAACAAACAAAAAACTTCTGCATTAATCGAGTTATATTCGCATAGTTCCCACAACGGAATCTTTCTTTGCTAATCACATCGCCTGTTCCATGTTACTCCTACCGAAACAGTTACGTATTTAGAAGACTTTGAGACAGTGCCGAGATCCCTAAGAAACCATGTCGATAAATGAGGACTGGACAATTCATAATAGGGTCCACGACTGAAGATTGAACGTGAGATAGAGGGAACTTATAACTGGAAAGCTTCAGCCTGCTCAAAGGCTTCGATCGCATTCTACCCGATCTTCGAATGCAACCTAGCTGCTCGTTGGACGGGCCGTGGTAGTTCATGTTAAAGCAAAAACGTGGTATGGCAGTAAGATGTGTATTGGAACACAACAGTTTGCATCTTTTAGTAGATCGGACGCTCTGATGTTATCAGAAAAATGACCAAACAGGAAACTTCAAAGATAGAATGTTCATAGATAGAATGTTTTTATTGGTTCTAACAAGTCGTTCCTAAGGTATTGAAGATAGTCGATTGGTTGTACAAATATTCCAAATGATTGACAAATGAGTTTACAAAGATTGCAATAATGAACTTGAATTGTCGGGTAGCTTTCGAAGATTGCCAACAAAATGTAGATTGCTCATTCTAGCGATATTATCTTTACACTGTGAAGAGGCAAATGAACCAATGGGAGACGACGGTTCAGTCCCATTTGGAAAAGATGTGGAAAAAACAACCGGTAATGAAACAGTAAACAAAAACTCTAATAAGAAACAATATGCACAGAAATTTTGTGTAATTGAAATTGTTGTAAATATGAGAACTGTTTCATTAATATATGTAGAGCTATATTCATCGATTTACGAATTCGTATAATCAATAAATGCATTCACATGAAACTTGTGTCATGCAACAGGACTCACAAGTCACTTGGTGCACTATTTATTAATTTATTTCTTTATTGTAAAGCGCTAATTTCAGCTCAGTCTGTCAGCATTCAGCGCAGTCAGTCAACATTCATCTCAGTCAGTCAGCATTTAGCTCAGTCTGTCAGCATTTAGCTCAGTCAGTCAGCATTCAGCTCAGTCAGTCAGCATTCAGCTCAGTCAGTCAACATTCAGCTCAGTCAGTCAGCATTTAGCTCAGTCAGTCAGCATTTATCTCAGTCAGTCAGCATTCAGCTCAGTCAGTCAGCATTCAGCTCAGTCAGTCAACATTCAGCTCAGTCAGTCAACATTCAGCTCAGTCAGTCAACATTCAGCTCAGTCAGTCAACATTCAGCTCACTCAGTTACCATTCAGCTCAGTCAGTCAACATTCAGCTCAGTCAGTCAGCATTCAGCTCAGTCAGTTACCATTCAGCTCAGTCAGCATTACAATCGGAAATCAATTTATTTTTTCCTAATGTGTTCCTTTGGATGAGTTACCCTTGAGGTGGGAATCATCAATCAGGGTGAAAAATCCATAGTGGTCATGGATGACGGTTAAATAGGATTTGATCGTTTAAAACAGAGGGACTGACTGGTACGCCAAACGCCACCTCCTCAATACATGAGAATATGGAAGTGAATTCTGTCTGAACACTTTCTATCCTGTCTAAATCTCCTTTTTAATAATGAGATATCACAAAATTCAAATTGATTTTCCCAAATAATTGATATTTATTTATTCGATTTCAAAGATAGGTGGAGCATTTTTTAGGCACGAGTCCACCTTTATTTGTGATCGTTTTGTTTGTGATAGTATGAAGAACGCTGCGCACTGTCATGCATCACTCTGTCACTGATAGTATGAAGAAGGCTGTGCACTATCATTCATCCCTCTGTCACTGATAGTATGAAGAACGCTGTGCACTATCATTCATCCCTCTGTCACTGATAGTATGAAGAAGGCTGTGCACTATCATTCATCCCTCTGTCACTGATAGTATGAAGAACGCTGTGCATTATCATTCATCCCTCTGTCACTGATAGTATAAAGACGGATGTGCACAATCATTCATCCCTCAGTCACTGATAGTATGAAGAACGCTGTGCACTATAATTCATCCCTCAGTCACTGATAGTATGAAGAACGCTGTGCACTATCGTTCATCCCTCTGTCACTGATAGTATGAAGAACGCTGTGCACTATCATTCATCCCTCTGTCACTGACAGTATGAAGAAGGCTGTGCACTATCATTCATCCCTCTGTCACTGATAGTATGAAGAAGGCTGTGCACTATCATTCATCCCTCTGTCACTGATAGTATGAAGAAGGCTGGGCACTATCATTCATCCCTCTATCACCCCTGCTAAGATGTTTCGTTTCACCAAATGAATCACACACTTTACATAGTTGTGTTTTGGTAAGGTACCGTCACTATAACTAATTAATGACCATAGCCCGCGTCATCGATCGGTCAACTTGTTTAACAGATCCATACAAATCTTTCCGTTTCGAAGACTAATTTTAAATCGCTTCGCCACTCTGGTAGTCCCAAAGTTGACATGCGGCACACCTCAACTTCTCATCCGACGACACCAATTGCTTGTTTACAAAAGTGGAAATGATTTTTTGCAGGTGAGTCCACAGGCAAGTTTCCTGTGGCTGACGCTGTTGAACTTTGTGAGTTTCCTGAGCGGGGTTTACGCTCTTAACATCATGGGTGCTCTGTCCAATGTCAAACTGCTACGCTTCAGATACATGGTAAGGGGCAGGACACAACAGGCTTTCTGAGCGGGGGGTGTGCCCGCAACATCCTATGTCGGGCTGCTACGCTTCAGAGTATCAAAATCGTAATTTATTATGCATTGTTACAATTGGTTTAATATCTACGTCATCGCTATCCTTGTAGCTCATCGCTATCGTTGTAGCTCATCGCTATCGTTGTAGCTCATCGCTGTCCTTGTAGCTCATCGCTATCCTCTGAAGCTCATCGCTATCGTTGTAGCTCATTGCTATCCTTGTAGCTCATCGCTATCGTTGTAGCTCATCGCTTTCCTTGTAGCTCATCGCTATCCTCTGAAGCTCATCGCTATCCTTGTAGCTCATCGCTATCCTTATAGCTCATCGCTATCCTTGTAGCTCATCGCTATCCTTTGTAGCTCATCGCTTTCCTTGTAGCTCATCGCTATCCTCTGAAGCTCATCGCTATCGTTGTAGCTCATCGCTATCCTTGTAGCTCATCGCTATCTTTGTGGCTCATTGCTATCTTTGTGGCTCATCGCTATCCTCTGAAGCTCATCGCTATCCTTGTAGCTCATCGCTATCCTTGTAGCTCATCGCTATCTTTGTGGCTCATCGCTATCGTTGTAGCTCATTGCTATCCCTGTAGCTCATCGCTTTCGTTGTAGCTCATCGCTATCCTTGTAGCTCATCGCTATCCTTTGTAGCTCATCGCTTTCCTTGTAGCTCATCGCTATCCTCTGAAGCTCATCGCTATCCTTGTAGCTCATCGCTATCCTTGTAGCTCATCGCTATCCTTGTAGCTCATCGCTATCCTTGTAGCTCATCGCTATCCTTGTAGCTCATCGCTATCCATGTAGCTCATCGCTATCCTTGTAGCTCATCGCTATCCTTGTAGCTCATCGCTATCCTTGTAGCTCATCGCTATCCATGTAGCTCATCGCTACTTTTGTAGCTCATCGCTATCCTTGTAGCTCATCTCTGTTAAAAAGCATATATTTTGAAACCGTCTTTAGTCAATGAACAAACGCCTATTTATAGTAAATTTTATACACTATCGTATCTGGAATTCTTGAAATTTTGAAATTATCTGCTATTTTTGTTTCAGTTTAAAAAGTTGTGCGACATTGCACGTACAATCGTGAACATTACTTAGAAGATAAAACATATTTATCTCTTCGTAATGTTTACAAGTGAACAAGAGACCTGGAGCATTTTTGAATTTGGATAATTTGGAGTATTTTTGAATGTGGCAGTCCAAGTGCCTGGCGGTCAAGTTGCTGATCTTGACTATCAAGATGCAGGGTTTCGTCTTCGATTTACTGGGCGTTTTTGGGACCTTCCCCTGCCTGGGCCCCATGATCACACCCGTCGTTTACCAGAATAGTGAGTCGATAACTTTATATTCATACTTTATGCATACATATGTATACATACATACATATAAATAT
>SDVV010026509.1:0-12249 GCA_016164225.1 Gammarus roeselii | reverse complement strand
AACCAGAAGATCGCCGATTCCAGCGCATTAGAGCCTCGCAGTGCACTAAAACCTCGCCACTTTAATTTAAGCTAGACAGACTCATCTCGCTAAACTAGTCTGACTGACCGGGTCAGACCCCAACTCGACGCTTTTTTTGTCGGTGTCACTAAAAGGCTAAGTTGTGTGAGTGTGAGGGTATGAGGTACGCCTTGGCGTCGGCCAACCCCCTTTCTTGAGGATGCGGCCTAGTGTCTATCTGTATCTGTGTTTGGGCATTTAACTGTTATTCTTCGTGCACATAGATCATGCAATATTTAGTGAAAAATTCCGCTATTTATTCTTCAGTCATGTCTCTGCTTAGAAGAGAGTATTGCATTACCTCCAATAGGAGTACTATATAGGTAATCGAAAGTAGGAATACTTCCAAAATTATTTCATTTAATCTATCTTTACCGTTTTGAATTCTTTATGGTGAAACGATGAACAAGAAATGTGTGCTTGCGTTTCATGGGCTTCTGAAACAGTAATCATACGTTTTGTAAGTAAAGAATGACTTTTTATATAATCCTATTGTTATTTAGACGTCACAATTTGATGTATATATTATCCACTTTTATATCTACCTTGTAATTGTAATACAGTACACCTATGAGTCCTTTTTTCTATCAATTGATATATATTGATTGATACAATTATCTCAATATATCACATTCCATCAAAACATTCCTGGCTTCGTCATTGATGAGTTGCACTGCCGCCAATTGCCAGCTGACATAATGTCAATCAATCTTGGGATGGGCTGTGCGTGAGATGGTACATAGGCGACCGGGGGAGTGGAGGATGGGCCGTGTGGTGAGCAAGAAAGGAGATGGACTGTGTGGAAAGCGTGTGGTGAGCTGTAGGGAGAGGGGGATGGGCTGTGGGGTGGTGAAAGGGTTCGACTGTGAGGAGGTGAAGGTGCTGGACTTTGGGGAGAGGAATGGGCTTTGATGAGGGGAGAGTGATGGGCTGTGAGGAGAGGAAGGCGTGATGGGTGGGTGGGTTGTGGCGGGATAACGATAACGATCAGTGGAAGCGATGAGCAGCAGTGAAGACCGAAGACTGAATTAGAAGAGAAGCTTATGCGGATGAAGAGTGTATAAGGTTGAACAAGAATGATTACCTGAATGCGTATGAATTGTGCCAGAGAGGTGGAGTTGGCGGAATTGCTTCGCTACGGTTAGTGCAGGAGGAGGTAAATTCCAGCACTGATGCACCGGCCATATGCTGCCACGAGATGCTGATTGGGTGTTCAAAAATTTGATCCAAGTATTATATGATCGAAATAGATTGGGGGGTAATAAAGAATTTTTCTTGTTCAATATTCGAGTGCGCCCGACAGCTTTGATGAACACAAACGCGCACAATACATGCTGTTGTATAGTTGAGTTAACACTTGACCCTGTTTTTACACGAAAGTCGGAAATAATTAACATCAAACATTACTTATCTGAAGCACCCCTCTTAGACATCTGTTAGATTTACAAGCCGCTCGGAATCGCGGCGAAACCACGGAAGTGAATACCCTCATTTCCCATCAGACTCCTCACCTTTTCTACACCATCCTAAATGTACCTGCCTCTAATGTTCCTCATTTGCATCTTCGGTTTAGTTTGCATTTTCTGCAATTTATCTCTCTCCCTCTTGACCACTCTCCCAATCATTGAAACACATCGGTTTAATTTTCTTCCTGTTGGGTGGCTAATGACAGCCAAGTTGCGATCTTACCTGCAGGCTTTCTCTACCTACTCGTGCATTGTATCCCAGTTCTCGCCTCTTCCTCATCTTCCTCCTGAGCAATTTTTGAGGCATATTGCCCTCGACATCTCAAGGACGACGGTAATTTTTAAGGGCTTTGTAGCAGACTAGGTTAATCCTTGTCGCCACCAAGAGAGTGCTGGGACCACATGGCCTCAGTCCTTTAGGAGATAGTGTTCCTCATGTGCCGCCCGTGCATACTTTAGACATTCGATGCGAAATGGACATAGACTTTTTGCAGAAGTAAACTTAACTCTAATATAATGAAAAAATTCTCACTAACTTGATGTAGCACTCGTGGCTGGTTTGACGTTCGCCAAAAGGTTGCTGACTCCAGTATGCTAGAAAACCGCGTCATTCTGAATGTGATCTATTCAAGGGTTAGATAGAGTGCGGGCTAATATGGGAAGAGTGCCGATTTAATCACGGTCTGGGAGTTGATGGTCATTGCAGTGAGTGTGCGATGAGTTGCTGGTGATGTGTCCTGGACTAATGGGATGAGTGACTGGGGTCCAGCCCAATATGCTGAGGATGTTTGATGTAGGGGTTAGGATACAATTCACGGAACAGCGATGCTTGCAGAGATGGCTGACCTAAATTATCTCTCAACTGCAGAGACGAGTGCTCCGAAGAGGCACAAGCGTCTGCAGGCCTTCACAAAAGGAGCCGTAGAACGTTGCCTCCTCAAACTTAATTTCATCGTCCACACCCAGCAGCTCAAAGGTGCGTATCTTCATTCCAGGTGCCCTCTTACAGCTCTGAGGTGCGTTGCTTTATCACAGATCCGCACCCACCAACTCTGGGGTGTTATGCCCTGACCTGTGGCCTAATAGTTCCCAAGATTACATCTATCCAGAGACTGTTTGCAAGAATCCACTCGGTAACGATGGTATGGAATAGACACAGATACAGATACTAGGCCTCATCCCCCAGAAAGGGGGGTGGCCGACGGCAAGGTGCACCTCACACCCTCATACGCTCACACTCAATCAATTTAGCCCTTTTGTGCTAAAGGGTCCGGCCGGTAGCCCCTCAACGTACTCTAAGTCACGAGTGCAGTCCGAGAATCCGTCGTCAGCAGCAGGGCTCGACAGTTTTCACTGGTTTAACACCGCCGCGTCATAATGGCCGGGCCCCCCCCACCCACGACCATCCCGACAGCGGAATGCCAATGGCGGGAAAGCACATCAGAGCAGCGTCAAAATCCACCATTCTCCACTCACGCCTGTTCATTGCACGCTCTCTCGCCTCCTCCACATTCATGTCTCTCCTTCCCAACGCCTACTTCACACCATCCATCCACCCAAACTTCGGTCTACCTCTAGGCCTGAGACCACTCGCCTCCGCATTCATCACCCTTTTTACCAATCTCCCTTCATCCATCCTCTCCATGTGCCCGACCATCTCAACACACGCCATCTCAACCATCTCAACACAACTTCTTCACCATTCCTGTTCTGATTCGAACCACGTCGCTGGTGATCCGGTCTCTCAGCGTTACTCCAGCTATGCTCCTCAGACATTTCATCTCGAAAACATTCAACCTTCTTCTCTCCTCTGCTCTCAGCCCCCGAACCTCAGCTCCGTAGAGCACAGCTGGGACAACAACACCCTCATACAGCCCTCTCTTTGCTTCCATCCCCAACGTCCTACAGCTCATTACACTCTTTAGTGCACCCAACACTTTACATCCCTCCTTCACTTGCGCCTTCACTTCAGTTTCCACTAGTTCAGTTATCTCCACATGGGAGCCCAGATACTTAAAACACTGAACTTCCTCCGAGACCTCTCCATTAAGGGTGACACTAATTTTGCTCGCATCGACAGTCCTCGAGCAGCTCATTACTTTACCCTTACCCACGTTCGCTCGAAGCTTCCTCCTCTCACACACTCTACCAAACTCAGACACTAGCCTACATAGCTTCTCCTCTGAATCCTCACCCAGGGCCGTATCATCTCAAATAGCAACTGGCTCAACTGCCAACTCCGCCCATTCGCTTCCAACAGTTGCAAGTCACGACCCAGCTTACTCACGTTCACCTCCCTGACCACTCCATCCATATAGTGGTTGGACAGCCAGGGAGACATCACGCAGCCTTGTCTCAGTCCCACTTTTACTGTGAAGCAATCACTCACCTCGCTTCCCACTCTGACACATGCTCGGCTGTCAGCAGAGAATCTCTGCACCGCTTTCAACAGATGTCCGCCCACTCTATACAAACGCAACACCCTCCACAGCGCTTCCCTGTCAATCCTGTCGTATTCCCTCTCCAGATCCATGAAGGCCCAGAACACATCCTTTCCTTTGGCAAGGTACTTCTCACAGACCTGTTTCACTGCAAAAATCTGATCGGTACACCCTCTACCACTCCTAAAGCCACAATGTTCCTCTCCAATTGCGCAGTGTGTACAGTCTCTAATCCTTTTGATCAGCACTCTCCCGTACGACTTTCCTACCACACATAACAGACTGATACTTCTCGAGTTGCAGCATTCTTTTTTATCTCCTTTGCCCTCATATAGCGGAACAATGTAGGCACTGCGCCACTCAATCGGTACCACGCCTGCCACTAAACACAAGCTTAGTAACCTCACCAACCATTCGACAATCGTTACTCCACCCTTCTTCAGGCACTCGGTCGCAACGCCATCCAAACCAGGGGCTTTCCCTGCTTACATCACGTCCACCGCCTCCTGCACCCCTTCCCTGGTAATGTCCGCAACAAGTTTTTCTCCCAAAATTGGCATCCAAGCACCACCACCCACAGCAACAATGTCAGCCTCTCTGTCATCCTCGACATTCAACTACTCATCAAAATACTCGGCTCACCTCTTCCGTACATCAACACTTTCCAACAACACCTGGCCGTTGTCATCTTTCATCACTTCCTCCTTTCCGGTCTCTCCCTTTCTCACCCTCTTCACCTCTTTCCAGAACATCTTTTTGTTCTCCTCAAAATTCTGGCACAACTGTCTGCCCCACCTGACATCAGCGTCTCTTTTGGCTCTCCTCACCACCCGCTTCACCTCGTTTCTCCTCTACTTGTAGCTTTCTTTAGGCACGTTCGACTTATCCTGCAACCACTCTTCAAACGCTCCTCTTTTACGTGCCACCGCCAGTTTGACCTCCTCGTTCCACCACTCGCAGCCTTTCCTTCTGCAACCGCTCACGCGGCGCGCACCACACACCTTCTTCGCACATCTTAGAAACGCATCCCTTAACTTCTCCCATTCTTCCTCCACATCTCTCAGGTCCTGTCCTCTCACGTTGTCGTATTCCTCCTTCAACGCCTGCTGGAATTCCTCGGCTCTACTTTTCACATTCAGTCCACTCACTTTCACTACCTCTCTTCATCCTCCCACTCGTTTGTTGCCCTTCCACCTCTGCTCCACTCTTGATCTACCTTCCACCAGCAGATGGTCAGACACTCCTCCACCCTCCCCTCTCAACACCCGCACATCCAACAGCCTCCCCACCACTCTCCTCGATATCAGCACAAAATCCATCAGTGCTCCTCCACCATTGCACCATGGGCCATCCTTACCCATTTGTACCTGTGAATATCTCGCTTCTTGAACAAACTGTTCCCGACCAACAACTCCTGCTCCATACACAGACCTATCAAGTTTTTTCCACAGTCATTTCTACCGGGTACGCCATACCTTCCTATCACATTCCCCACCACTACATCTCCAACTCTCGCATTAAGGTCACCCAGTACAATTACATTGAAATGACCTCCAAAACTCTCAATACACTCACTCAGGTCAGTCCAAAATTGCTCCCTCTCCTCTTCACTCTTAGGTCCGTAAGCACTCACAAATGCCCATCTTTCTACGCCTATCTTAACGTCCACCTTCTCGTGCCCAACCTTCCTCCACACCAGACTTTCTTTCACTTACCACACCAAACTCACATTCGCCCTTACCTTTCAACTTCGTCTCACTCAGCGCCAACACTTCAAACTTCCTCCTCACAAACATCTCACCAATCTCCCTCCTCTTTACATCATTCGTACTACAGCAACGCACATTCAGCGACCCTAACAATAGGGTTCGGAGAGGCGTGTGCCTCTCCTTCCCTCGCTCGTCTTGCCGTCTTAGAGGAAAGGTTTTACAGAGAACGGGATTCCTAGCCCCTTCGCTCCGCCCGCCCCGCCCCTTTTAGTCGCCTTTTACGACACGCAGGGGTTACGGTAGCGCGATTCTACTCTCGACTACGGGGCGCCCTTTCAGTCGCCTTCTATGACACGCGGTGGATACAGTAGCAAGATTCTAAAGCCCCGGCTACAAGACTAAATGTGGAATAGACAAAAGTAAAACTGATGAAATATTTGTAGTGCAAAAGAAAGCTATTGAAGCTGGGAATAACCATCCAATCCATTCTCATTTTAATCATCGTTTTAAAATCATGAATATCCTGGAACTGGAAAGTCAATATAACTATAGATTGCTCTCTACGCATTCACAACTTTTTACAGAAACTAAGATCAAGATTCATCTAATTCAATTAGGAAATGCTCGGATGCACACAATCATTACACAAGAAATGCTAATAACCTTGTAATACCCCATCATGGCATATACCAAAACCAAAGTTTGGTATTCACTTCAGCTGTCCTCAGTTTACCATCTAAATGCCTGTTAGTCTTTAAGTCAAGACCTAAAGATTATGCTCATCTTACTTGCCCAATAATGATATATTGCTGCTTCGTAGTAGTTTTTTTACTGTCACTCAGTCATGACAGAATTTGTGTAACTTTGTTAGAAGCAGAAAAATTACCAGCACAATGAAATTCAGTTTTCTCTTCCACTTCATAAGAGCCATATGGTTCAGCATTGCGCTTCTGCTTTTATTATAAAGAATCTTCATGAGAAAACATAACAGAGACGTATTTACGAGAGAATCTTGATAACATTCGTTGAACGTGTTATTCGACCGATTTAGACCTTCGAAACTTTTTTAGTTCCTTGACTGTCCGCGAGTTTTTAGGTAAAAATCTGGCTATATGTCTGCGAGGAACAGCCTGGTCCGTCTTCCGCGCTTAGGGGTCTAAATGTCTTCTAGGTACAGCGGCGTCTCCCGCCTCCAGCTGTCTCGGCCGGCCGAAACCCCCCACCCCTTCCCTACCTTTATATGAAAGAGGCCTCCGTGTTCTATGCGGAGCTCCACGCTCTAGAACTAGCCATCTCTATTGCAAAAGCAGATCGCTTCCCCAAATACGTTGTATTTTCAGACAGTCTGCGTGTCCTAATTCAGCTTAAAACACTGCACTACGAACATCCCGTTCTACTTAAAATGCAGCACGATCTCATTGTGATGTCCGAGACGGGTCAGGCAGTTGAATTCTGCTGGATCCCTGGACACGCTGGAATAAAAGAAACGAACTTGCGGACTCGCTTGCTAAACTAGCATCTACTCACCAAGAAAAAAAATTGCAATACTCTACCGGGACTGGTTCTCTATCATCAACTTTCACATAACATCCCGATGGGATGAAATGTGGCAACAGAGTGGACAAAAAAATGCTTTCAGTCAAACCCTCAGTCTGAGAATGGGTAACAAAGTTCACCAACAGTAAAGACCAAGTGTTCATCAACCGTTTGTGCACGGAACACACGTGGATAACTCACAACCACCTGATTGATGTCGACATAAGACCAAACGCGCCTCCTTGCTCCTGTTGCCACCAAGTGGCTATCAGCGTGAAAAACTTACTGATGGATTGCAACGCACTCGCAGTAGCCCGACGAGCGTTCTTAAATCCCCCGTGCAACCTACATAGCCTACTCACTGACCCAACCTACCGGAAAAGGCTTATCGCTTTCGGAAAACACACCGGACTATACGAAGCTGTCTAAACCCCAAACACCTGTGCAAGGGAGGCGGTCTCTCCACCCCAGTACGCACAGAGATAACAATACTTTTACGAAGATACGCGTTAACTCTTTTTTCTTGTACGCGCTAGTACGCGAGTGTGCGACAGTCGAGGTATGTACTTGATAGCATTTTGACAAGACTAATATTTTCGCACGCGAGGCCGTGCGAACTTACCTGAATCGATGACGGTCGCGCCCTACGGGGAGCCTATTATGACTCCGATCGAAATGAGGTTCAAATCAAATAAAAATCGAGCGCTGCTGCTTGATGGAGGCACAGCCACCACTGAGCTCTTGCAAACACAACACTCTCGTCACACTAAGACCCACAGGGTCTCCGCAGCCTTTTAAAAGGCTAAGATACAGTACGTGGCGGCCCATCTGGGCAGTGGATTTGTGACCCCACTGCCTCTACAGAACCGCAGATGGGATTGGCAAATGCCCAGACGTACTGAATTTGTCGTCACAGAAATTTGTCGAAACACATTCGTGGAGACAGAAATTTGTCGAAACTGAAATCTGTCAAAACAGACATTTGTCGAAACAGACATTAGTCGAAACAGAAATTTGTTGTGACAGAAATTTGTTGTGACAGAAATGTGTAGTGGCAGAAATTTGTAGTGGCAGATATATGTCAAGAGGGAAATTTGTTGAAACAGATATTTGTTGAAACTGACATTTGTCGAAACACATTTGTGGAGACAGAAATTTGTCGGAACCTAAATATGTCGGAACCTAAATTTGTCTAAACATTAATTTGTCGAGACAGAAATTTCTCAATACAGACATTTGCTGAAGCAGACATTTGTCAAAACAGACATTTGTTGAAAGATATATGTTGAAACCAACATTTTTCAAAACAATATTTGTTGAAACCAACATTTTTCAAAACAAACATTTGTAGAAACAAAAATTTGTAGAAAAAGACATTTGTTGAAACAGACATTTGTCAAAACAGACATTTGTCGAAACAGTCATTTGTCGAAGTAAGTTCTTTTGCCCGCCATCGACGTGTCCCTAGCGCGTCGAAGGCAGGGAGGTGCCTCTAGGCAGAAATTTGTCTAGGCAGAAATTTGTCTAGGCAGAAATTTGTCTAGGCCGAAATTTGTCTAGGCAGAAATTTGTCTAGGCAGAACATTTGTTGCCCTAAAATTTGTTGGAACAGAAATTTGTTGGCACAGAAACCTGTCAACACAGACATTTGTCTACACCAAAATTTGTAGACACCAAAATTTGTAGACACCAAAATTTGTAGACACCAAAATTTGTAGACACCAAAATTTGTAGACACCAAAATTTGTAGACACCAAAATTTGTAGACACCAAAATTTGTGGACACCAAAATTTGTGGACACCAAAATTTGTGGACACCAAAATTTGTGGACACCAAAATTTGTGGACACCAAAATTTGTGGACACCAAAATTTGTAGACACCAAAATTTGTAGACACCAAAATTTGTAGACACCAAAATTTGTAGACACCAAAATTTGTAGACACCAAAATTTGTAGACACCAAAATTTGTAGACACCAAAATTTGTAGACACCAAAATTTGTAGACAGAAATTTGTTTTCACAAAATTTGGGGAGCCCAGCGTTCGCGCTAAAATTATTTCCGCACACGCGCACTATCGCCACTCCACTTCACCTCACTGTCATGGCCGGACACTGTCAGAACCGCTAAAAATCTTTTATCACACGTGCTTTCGACCTAAACGACATTTCAGCCCACACACATTTTCCGCCACTTCAAAATCTGCCACTGTCTTTACACCTAAACAGACGTACCAACCTACTGGTTATCACTTTAATGAAACTTCAGTAAAAAAAACGCTAAAAACACAGCATTACGTACCCTGGAAAAATATGTATGTTTGCCCCTCGGGTTAGAAATACCTACCTTTGCACCGCGGGTTAGAAACACGTACCCTAGGTTAGGTTAGGTTGGATATGAAAAGTTTCATTGAAGTGATAACCAGTAAAATGGTACGCCTCGTGGCTGATTCTGACGTGGGCTGAAACAGAGTTTAGGCAGAATGTCACTGGCAGATACGACAGTGGCTGGTGTGACTGAGGAACGCTATGAATGTTTGCTGTTAAAAAATGGTACTGTAGGTAGGTAGTCAGAGCAATTTGTGTCTGATAAGGCAGTTGGGGTAGATGAAAGGGGCTGATCTGACGTTAGCTATAAAAGAATTTAGCTCCTGGGATAGCGACCCAAAATTTGTCGACACATAGAATTTGTTGACACAAAGAATTTTGTTGACACAAATTTGTCAACACACAAAAATTGTCTGAACTAAAAATTTGTTGTCACATAATTTGTTTGACGCACAAATTCTGCCGACACGAAATTTTTGTCAACACAAGAATTTTTCAGACAAGAATTTTTCAGACACAAGAATTTGTCGACACAAGAATGTGTCAAAACAAGAATTTGTCAACACAAGAATGTGTCAACACAAGGATGTGTCAACACAAGGATTTGCCGACACCAGAATTTGTCGACTCAAGAATTTGTCGACTCAAGAATTTGTCAACACATAAATTTGTCGACACATAAATTTGTCGACTCAAGAATTTGTCGACACAAGAATTTGTCGACACAAGAATTTGTCGACACTAGAATTTGTCAACACAAGAATTTGTCGACACAAAAATTTGTCGACACAAGAATTTGTCCACCGAAGAATTTGTCCACACAAGAATTTGTCCACACAAGAATTTGTCCACACAAGAATTTGTCCACACAAGAATTTGTCCACACAAGAATTTGTCCACACAAGAATTTGTCCACGCAAGAATTTGTCCACACAAGAATTTGTCCACACAAAAATTTGTCCACACAAGAATTTGTCCACACAAGAATTTATCCACTCAAGAATGTCCACACAAGAATTTGTCCACACAAGAATTTGTCCACACAAGAATTTGTCCATGCAAGGAATTTGTCCATGCAAGGAATTTGTCTGTGCAAGTAATTTTGTCAACGCAAGTAATTTTGTCTACGCAAGAATTTGTTGACACGAGACTTATGTCGACGCAAGAATTTGTCGACACAAGAATTTGTCAACACACCTTATTTGTTGACACACCTAATTTGTTGACACACCTAATTTGTTGACACACCTAATTTGTTGACACACCTAATTTGTTGACACACCTAATTTGTCGACACACCTAATTTGTCGACACACCTAATTTGTCGACACACCTAATTTGTCAACACACCTAATTTGTCGACACGCCTAATTTGTAGGCACACCTAATTTGTCGACACACCTAATTTGTCGACACACCTAATTTGTCAACACACTTAATTTGTCGACACACTTAATTTGTCGACACACTTAATTTGTCGACACACTTAATTTGTTGACACACCTAATTTGTCGACACACCTAATTTGTTGACACACCTAATTTGTCGAAACACGCAATTTGTCGATACACTTAATTTGTCGATACACTTATTTTGTCGACACACCTAATTTGTCGACACACCTAATTTGTCGACACACCTAATTTGTTGACACACAATTTGTCGAAACACGCAATTTGTCGACACACGCAATTTGTCGACACATTTGTTGACACATAGTTTGTTGACAACACATTTTGTCAAAACACAACATTTTGTCAAAACACAACATTTTGTCGACACACAACATTTTTTGACACAAATTTTGTTGAAACAAAATTGGTAGACAAAATTTTGTTGCCACGCGAACGTTGTCGACACAAACTTGAGTCACACAAAATCACCTCGGCGACAGGCAAGCGATCGCGACAACAGGTTCGCATTGTGCCCAACCTCCTTACCGAGTGCCTACGGCTCTACGGTTTATTCGGAAGGTCACATATCCAGGACAGTTGAGTGCAACATGGACCTCAGTCATGACAGCGCCTCGAGGCAATCCTTTCTTTGCGGCGTGCAGGAACAGCTATCTTGCCACGAGACAGAGCCTCCCAATTAAAAGGAGCTCGACTCTGAGTCGAATGCCCACTTTGCACCTTACATCAGGCTGCAATAGAATCGGGGCCCTGAGGGAATTCGGTAACGCACCGATCGTCCCCCCAGAAGCTCACTTCGAGACCACTAAGGGCAAGACCATTTTTTCTTACCGACTCATCCCGTCCGAAGTATGTCCGAAGGATTTCCAGCTCCGCGCTCAGACCCTGCACGGTTAGGTCCTCAGCACTTCACTGACGTGTATTCATGCTCGCATCCGTGATCCCATCTTACGGATGGCACGCAAATTCCACGCAGTCACTGCATTGTTCGTATGAGCACTCCACCCCGCTCCAAGTGCTCAGGTGACTGTGGGAAGCGGGACCGCTCCTCTTGCCGTAGGTACTAATGCTCTTCCGGCGGCCCTCAGGAGTCAACAAGCACACGGGCCAAATGCTTCCTGTCCAAAGACCTCTTTTTGAGAGAGGCGCCACGACCCCCTCCTCTCGATTACACTGTCGCACCGACAACGCGAGATCGTTCTCAACCCCCTCGTGTTAGACTTCCTGCGCAAAGGCGTAGTCACGCCAGGACCCATACAACCAACTGTCGCATCTCGTATCTCTGCGGTCCCCATGG